>KZ111257.1:380298-574685 GCA_002120335.1 Hypoxylon sp. EC38 | reverse complement strand
AAATAAATAAATAAATAAATAAATAAATAAATAAATAAATAAATAAATAAATAAATAAATAAATAAATAAATAAATAAATAAATAAATAAATAAAAATAAAAATAATAAAAATAAAGGAAACTTTTAAAAAGTATTTATTAAATAAATAAGGTTTATTAATTATTTAATAAAAGGTTAATATATTATATAATAGTTAAAATAAATATAATTAAAAAGGTTATATTTAATATAAAAAAGAAAATTTAATTAAAGTAAAAGTATTTTTAAATATTATAAGTATAAAGTATATATATTATAATATTAATAATATTAAAATAAAATTAAAATTAAAAGTTTTAAATTTATTATTAAATTAAATAATACTTTTATTAAAAATAACTAAGTATTAAAAATAACTAAAATTTATACCTTATAAAATTTATAATTAAGTTTATTTATATTTAATATATTTTTAATTAACCTTATATTAGTTATTTTTATTAAAGTTTTATTATTTTAATAGTATTAAATTTTAATAATATTTTACCTTATTAAATTTAAATAATAATAAGTTAATATTACTAATTATATATAAGTTTTAACTTTTTTTAAAAATATGTAAATAACTTTAATAATATTAAGTATATATAATTAAGATTTAAATTTTTTAAAAAAGCTAATTAAGGCAATTTTAAAAATATAAATTTTATTTTAATATATTCTTTTTTAAGCGTGAAAATTAATTAAGAAAGTAAATAATAATTAAAAGCTTTATAATATATAAAGCCTTTTAACTTAACTTTAAAATATAGCTAATATTATTATTATAAGTTTTATTAAATTAATTTTATTTAATTAGTTTAATTTAGTTTATTTATATATATATATATATATATTTATTTATTTATTTATTTATAATAAAATAATATAATTAAAAAATATTATATAATATTAAGCTTTAATTATTATTTATATTTTTATTTAATTTATATAATTAAAAGTAAATATATTAAAATAATATTTATATTATTAAAATAACTTTAATTAGCTTTTTTAAAAGATATAAGTTTTAATTAAATTAACCTTATATTATTAAAGTTATTTTTAATTTTATATAACTTTTTAAAAAAGGCTTAAAATATTATATAATTAGTCGTAATTATTTATTACTATTAAAATTTAATATTATTAAAATAATAAAACTTTTTTATTAATTAATATATTTTTTCTTTAAGCTTTAAAAAGTATTATTAAAGCCGTTAAGCTTAATATAATATTTTTACATTTTACCCTTTTAATTTCCTTATAATTTATAATAATTGTTTTTACTTTATTTTTCCTTTAAATATTAAAACTTAAAACTTAACTTAAAACTTTTTTAAGCTTTAACTTTAATATTTATTAAAGTAATTATTTATTTATTATTTTTTAAAAAGACTTTATTATTAAAGTTAAAATATTACTTTATTTAAATTTAAATATACCTTAAAAACGAAATAATAACTTTATATTATATAATAATTACAATAAATAATTAAAAATATTATATTTTAATTAAATAAAAGAAAATTTAATTAAAGTAAAAGTATTTTAAATATTATATATAAAGCTTATAAGTTTATTAATTAATTACGTATTATAATAATTATAATAAACGTTATTTAAATTTAAAGTTAAAAGGGTTTTAAAAAAACTTATATAATACTTTTTTAATTACTTATATTAAAAATAATAAAAATTAATATTAAAGTTTTATTATATATATAAAGTGAAAAAAGAAATATTAATAAATTATTATTATATTATAATTAATATAAAATAACCTTATAATATTTTTTATATATTTACTTTATATATATTTTATATTATAAGTTTTAAAAAAAATTAGTTATTAAAGTATATAACTTACGTTAAGGTTAATCTTATTAAAATAGTTTTAATTATATAATTATTATAATAATTACTTTTAATAATAATTACTTTTAATACTTATATTTGTTTAAGTAGCTATTTTAATTTATATTAATAAAAGGTTTTTATACTTTTTAATAATATAACTTTTATAAAGCTTTTAAAAATAATTTAAACTTTATTAAAAATATTATATAAATAATATATAACTTTTTTAAAAAAATTAACTTTAAGTTTTAATAATTTTAATTATAAATAACATATATACTTATAACTTAAGTTAACATATAAATAATTAAAACATATACTTTTTTATTTAAATTATATAACGTTATAATTAATATTTATAAAGTTAATTAAGTATAAAGCTAATATTTTAACTTATAAATAAATAAATAATAATTTTAATAATTATTAAAATTAAATATTAAATATTTTATATAGCTATTTTATTTATATAAAAATTAATTATAATAAATATAATATAAAATTACTAAGGATTTTTTATTTTATTAAAATAAAAATAAAAGAATTATTTAATTATTATTTTTAATAATTTATAAAATGTAAACCTTTTTAAAAAATATAAAATAATTAATAAAGCTATTTTAAAGATTTATATATTAACTATAATAATTAAAAAAAGTATATATATTTATAAAATTAACTTTTATAAAGTTAATTAAAAAGATATATTAAATATAAATAAATTTATATATAAAGCTTATTTATATAAAAGATTTTAATTAAGTTTTTAAAGTATATTTTAAAATTAAATAATTATAATAAGTTAAAACTATTTAAAAAAGCTTTAAAAGGAAAAAAAAAAGCATAATATTTTAATCTTTAATATAAAAAGGACTTTTTAAAAAATAATAAATTATATAAGTAATTACTTTAATAAATATTAAAGCTAAAGCTTAAATAATTGTTAAGTTATATTTTAAATTTTAATAATTAAAGAAAAGAAAATAAAAAAAATAAAAGATATTATCTCGTTTAAAAAATAAATTTATATAATTTTGATTTATTTATTTATTAATAAGTTTTATTAATATAACATTTAAACTTAATCTTTTCTTTTTAATTTTACGATTTTTTTATTACGTTATTATAATTATATATCTTTTTAAATTAAAATATTAATCACGTATACTTTATATTAATCGAATAAAAATTTAATTATTTATTTAAGTATAACTTTTTAAACATATAAATTAAAAATTAATAAAAATATTAAAAACTATTTATATAAAATCATTTTCAACTTTTAAAGCTTTAAAGTTTTAATAGCTTTAATATTTTCTTTAAAATACCATTTATATTTAACCTTTAATATTTAACTTATAAATATTATATTATTATATATTTTTAATTAAAGATAAAATATTAAATTATTTATATATTAGTATATTATTTATTTTTATTAAATAAAAACTTATAAAGTTATTAAAGTTTAAAACTTAAGGAGAAAATAAAAGAAAAGCTTATTAATTACTTTATTAATTACTTTATTAATTTTAATATAAAATTAATCCTTAATATAAAACTAAGGCAAAAAGCCTTTAATTAAAATAATAAGTATTATATAAATTTAAAACAATATTAAAATAAAAATAATTAAAAGTTATAAATTTATTTTTAAACGAAATAATATCTTTTATTTTATTTTATTTTTCTTTAATAATTAAATTTTCAAATATAATTTAATAACCTTTTAAATTTTTAACTTTAATATTTATTATTAAAGTAATTTTAACTTATTATTATTTTTAAAAATTAACTTTTCTTTATTAAAATTAAAATATTACATTTTTTTAGTTTTTTTTATATATTTTTAATTTATTATAAATCCTTTTAAGTTAAAATATATTTTAAAAACGTAATAATACTTTTAATATTAAACTAAAATTTAATAATTTATTTATTGAAAACTATTTAATTAAAATATATAATGGCTTATTATATTAAAAAGTAATAATATAATAATTTAATAATAAGTGGTTTTTATTAAAAAGTGAAAAGTAAACTTATTTTAATTAATTATTAAATATTTTAAAATATTATAAAAGTTTAAAAAAGAAAATTATATTTAAATTATAAGTAAAATATTATAATATTTTATAAAATTTAAATAAAGTTATTTTATTTTTACTTTTTAATATAAAAGGATTTATATTAATATTATTTCATTAATGCTTTTAATTTAAGCTTATATATATAATAATTATTAAAGTTAATATTTTACTTTAATTTTAATAAATATAAAACTTAAAAAGTTAAAAATATTAAAAAAGCTTAAGGTTTAAAATTATAATAACTTATTAATTAATTTTATTTATAATGATATAAAATTATTAATATAATGTTTAAAGGGTAAGGTATTTAAAATATAAAACCGTGTATTTTTACGAATTTTATTTATTAAACCATTAATTTTTAAACTTTTTTTTTTCAATTTTTCTTCCCGGGTAGCTCGGCTTAAACTTTGTAAAACTCGGGCTTTTGTGCCACTAAGGGTGGCCTCGCGTATAATGAGATTTAGGGCTATTAGGTCGGATTACCTTAACGCCTAAATCCGTATACCCATACTTTATTATGTAATAATACCTTAAAATCTTTTAGCTTTTTAATTAAATTATATTATTTTTATTAGTAATAATCCTTACGAAAAATGTTAATAAATTATATTAAAATTATATTAAGTTTTATTTTATAATTTTTAATATTTTCCTTTTTAAGGTTTTAATCTTTAAAGCTATTTATTATTTATAATTATATTAAAATTAAGTTATATTTAAAATTAAATTAAAATATTTATATCTTAGCTTTTTAAAGGGATTATAGCTAATAAAAGGGATAAAATTATAAACTTATTAAAGTTTAATTTTAATATAGTTTTAAAGTACTTTTAATAATAACTTATTATTTATATTTTTATAATTTTCCTTATTTTTATCTTTAATTTAAATTTTTTAATTATAACGTTAATTAATATTATATAAAAACTTAATAAAAATAATTTCTTATTAATTTTATAAAATATTATAAAAGCTTTTATACGAGGATATAAAACTTATAAGTTTTTTATAGGAAAAGTTATTTTAAATTAAAAATATATATAACCTATTTGTAAATTATTAGTATTGTTATTTAGTTAAATAAAGCTTAGTATAACTTACTATTTTATATTTAAGTTTAAATAAAAAGTAGTTTAAAACTAGTCCCTTATAAAATCTTTATAGCTTTTTTTACCGTTAAATTTATAGCTTAATTAGGGGGTTAAAGTTTAAAAGGAGTTTTATCCTAGCTTAATTTTATAATTAATTTTATTTAACTTATTAATAATTTCTTATTATTACTAAGGGGTTAATATATTAGGATTAAAAGTATTTAAAGTTTAACAATAATAATTAAAATAAGAGTATAAAATAGCTTTATAAAATATAATTATTTAGATATAAAATTAATAATATAATAAAATAAAATATATTTAATAAATTAAAGGAAATATTAGCTAAAATAGTTATAAAACTTATTATTATATTAGCTATGAAAATTAATATAAATATGCTTTTAATATAGGCTTTATAAGGGGGTGTATGTTATAACCTTATATTTTTAAGCGAAATGGGTAAGGGGTAAAAAAGCTAGGTTTTTAATTTATAATTAATATAATTAAAGATAAGTTTAAAAGGATTAAACTTAAGCTTATAATTAAAGCAAAATCGGTACTATTTGTTAAATATAATAAATTAACATATAATATTAAGAAAGAAAAGTTAATATATACTTATAATAAAAGGGTTATTATTTAAGTAAGTATACTTATGTATTAGCCATGGCTATTTTTATATGGTTAATTGGCTTATAGCCTTAATAAGGAAAAGCTAAAAAAAAGGGAAATTATTCTTAGTTTAATTTTAAAATAGTTTTAAATTATACTTATTTTAATTATTATAAATGTGATATAAATGTTATTAAAGCTAAAAATAATTAATATAAATCTTTAAAAAGGTTTTATTAAGATAAATCGTATTAGTATTTTAAAATGTTTAGTTATATATTAGATTAATATTAATAATAATAAAATAATTAAGTAAATTAACGAGTATAGTTTTAAATTAATTTAAGAATATATTTATATATGTAATGTAGCTTAAGTTATTAGCTAAGGGGGTTTTAATATAGTTATTAAATTAATTTTAATTAATTATTTAAGGAAGGGAAGTATAAGTAATTAAATATATATATAATAAATTAATAACTTAGGTTAATATTACTTAAGTTTAATTAAAAACTAGTTTTAAATTATACTTAATAGGAAAGATATACTTAAAAGGTAAAATCTTAAATTAATATTTAAAATAAGCCTTATATAATATTAATAATAATTAGTAATAAAATAAGTTAAAAATATCCTTATTATATAAAGCTTAACTTTATTTATAATAAGAGATAAGATAATATATAAAGTATTTTTTAAAAATAAATTTAATATAATATTAGTTTAATTATACTTAAGCTATTAACTTATTAACGTTTAATTAGTTATAAAAAGTTATAATGTTAGGAATAGTAATAATCATTTATATATTTTAATATAAATAAAACTAAATAAAGCTCGAAATTATTTCGAAATTGTATTTAGATTAAAGTCGATTTAATTAAATATATATATAAAAGTAAAAAAGTTAAAAAAGTGTTTACTTTTTTAAAAGTAATTATATATTTAATATTAAATATAAGTAGTAAGTTATATTATAAATGTTATAAATACCTTAACGTGTTAAAGATATACGAATATTATATGAAAATTATATAAAGATTATATAAAGGTTATTTAAATAAGTTAGGATTATCTTAAATTTAATATATGGTTAATTACTTATGCTTAACTTTTTAAGTAATATTGCTTCCTTTTTATCTAATATATAAGCTTTTTTCTTTTAATGAATTTAAGCTTATTTTTTAACTATTCTTTTACGCAATTTTATTATTTTTCTTTCCTTTTTTATAAGTTAAGCTTTAAAAATCTTTTTATTTAAATGGCCTTGCTTATGTTAATTTAAGCATAATATAGTTTTAAGGTATGTTAAAATTGTTTTTTCTTTAAAGTTATTTTATAATATTTATAAAAGCTTATTTAATAAGGATGTTTTAGCTTTTATATTTTATATAAATAGTTGTAAATTATATTTAAAATGTTTTTCTTAAGTATTTTAGGTTATAAAATATAGGGGTTATAAAAGTTAAGGCTTAGGTAAGCTTATTCCTATAGGTTAGTTTTAGATTAAATTCGAATTATTATTCCCTTATAATTTATTAAAGCTAAGTTATTAATAGGTATTTATTTATTAATTTAAAAGTGTATTAAATTTATTTTTAATTAGTGTGATATATTCGCTTTTATAAGATAGGTTTTTACTATTAGTTTATTATAATAAATCGTTAACTTTTAATAATAGTTTCGAATTTAATTTGATTAATTTTGGGATAATGTTAATATTATTAAAAGGGTTTAAGGGATTAAAAAAGAGTGATAGATTTTACTCTTTCCTATTTGCTTATTTATGGTAATTTTTAATTAATAGAATATTAAATTAATATTTGTTTAAGTATAATATTATTTTAATTATAATATAAATGTAAAATAATCTTAACTTATTTCATTCTTTTATTTTATATATAAAATATACCTTTGTGAATATATTTTTTTATTTATGGTAAATTTTAAGCTTTTTAAATAGCGTTAGCCATTTTTTATAATTATTAATAAACTTATAAAGATTAGGTAATAATTAGTTAAAGATTATTTTATAGTTAATTTAATATAAAACTTATAGCTTTATAGTTATTAATAATAAGATGGATTATTTAGTAAAGTTATTAATTATAAAATGTTTACTTTTATTAATGCTAATATATTTTAAAGTATTTAATTAATTTATAAGATCGATTTTAAAATAAGCTTAATATAAGCTTTTTTAAAGCTAATTTGGTAATTTATTTGCTTATTAATTAGCGGTATTTATGAAATATTAGCTTTATTTATTTAATAGTTAAGTTAAAATTAATATAAGAATAATTTATTTACTTAGGTAAAGCCTAATTGTTATATTAATTATTTTAATTAAATAAGCTTATAATAGCGAGTTAAAAATTTAATTTAAAAATCTATTTAAATTATAATTAAGGAACTTATTTTAAAATTTATATTGTAAGTAAATCTTATAAAATATTATAATATATTATAAGTAATCCTTTTATAATTTAAAATTATTTAAATCTAAGATTAATTAGTAATTAGTTTTAAAATAATTTAATGTTATTATTATATGCTTATTTGTTAAGTAATGCCTTAGCTTATATATTTATTTTTTATATATATTTAAAGTAATAATATAAATAAGGGTGTTAGCCTATTTTTAATATGTTTTATATATATATTTAAAATGTATTAAGGTTTTAAATATAACTTTAAGTTAGTAAAACATATGGCTAAATAACTAATAATATAAGTTTGTTATTTCCTAATTAAGGAATATATATATAAAAATCTTAATTTTTATAAATGGTTAATATTAATGTTTATAAATAAAAGGTAGTTAGTTTAGGATTATACTATATGTTCTCTTATTTTAATTAATAATTAAATATAAATTGGTTTTTTTATAAATTATTTTAAAGGATAAATCCATTTAAATATAAGCGTAATTTTAAAATGCTTTTACTTATTTCTTTATTATATAAATAATGAAATATTTGCTAATATTTTTTTTCACTTTTAAATAGGATATTTTTCAAATTTAATACTTATTTTTAGGCTATTTTAAGTTTAGTTCGAATTTTTATTAAACTTTAATAAAAATAGTTCTTATAGGGTATTATAAAAGCCTTTTTTTTCGAATAATAGCGTTTATAATATACTTTATATTAAATATTTAGTAAATCCTTTAAAGCTTATTTATATTAAATTTTCGATATAATTGGTAATAATTTAGTTTTATTTAAAAGTGGGCTAAGGTTAAGTTTAATATTATCTTTGCTTAGCTAGCGTAAAATTTCTATTTATTATAAGTCTTAATAGCTTATAACCCTTAAGTATTTTTATAAGCTTTTACTTAATATTAGTAAATAGTTTTATTAGTAATAATAGGTGGTATATATATAATTTACAAATAATAAAAATTATAAATAAAAACGTTTTAAAATTATGTGAAATATATATGTTATAACGGATATTATAAGGTTTGTAAAATACCTTTTTAACTTTTTATATATAATTATAACCATAGTTTAAAAGTTTGATTGTAATATATCTTATAAATGAATAAAGATTTAATTAAGATAGGTTTAGTAACTTATTAATATATAATAACCAAAAAAAATAAAATTAATATAACTAATATTATTTTTAATAAGTATAACGAAATAATAAGGCTTTATGTTATAGCTTAATAAACATTTAACAAAAAGTATTTATATAAATATATTAAAACTATTAAAGATATTTAAATAATTAAATATATTTAATTCGATTTTAACTTATCTTATTATATTTAAAAATATATAATACTCCTTATTTATAAATATTCTTATAATAATTTAGGATATAAAAAAACTAAGGAGATTTTTAATAAAGGTAGGAAATTGAATAGAATAGCTTATAGCTAAATAAGATCTTATCTTAAATAAAATTAGATTTGGAAATTTCACTTATATAAGCATTTTATCTTATAGTTTATTTATTAATAATTTTTTCTTTTCGTTTTAAAGATATTTTTAATATAATAAGCTAAGCTTAGTAATATTTATTTGATTATACTTAAAATTATATTTAAATAAAATTTTATTATAATTTATAAATATCTTCGGATTTATATATTTATAGTAATAAATCCCAATACAAATATATTATTAATAATATACTTAATGTTAATTTTTAAATCCCTTATTAATATTAGTATAAATTTTATTTACCATCTCCCCTAAATTAATTTAAGATTAATTTAAGGGTAATATTTTAAGATTTATATTTATAATAATAATTAAAGAGTATTTATTTTAAAGTTTCCTTACTATTTAAAATAAAATTAATTATATAATAATAATTAATTAATAGGATAGTAGTTTGTGAATAGTTTAAATATTTATTTTAAATATTATATTTATAGTAAGTTTTTAAAATCCTTTCTTTTTAACCTTATTGTTTATATTTTTTATTTCTTATAGGTAAGATTTCAAATTAGCTTTAATAAAGTGTATAATCTTATTAAGTTAGGTATTAAAATAAGTTAATATATTTAAATAATTTTATATCTTTAATATATTAATATTATATTTTTTAAATAAAGAAATAATAATCTTAAATAAATAAGTAATTGCTTAAATTAGCTATTAATATAAATTAAGTATAGGCTTAATAGTTATATAGTTTAAAATTATATTAAAATTAATCTCTTAATATATTAGATTTATTAAAAGCTAATTATACATATTTTAAATCTATTTTTAATTAGAATCTTTAAAGAAAGGATTTAAATCTTCCTTTTCCTTTTTATTAAATGCCTTTATATTATTTTAAATAGAGTTTAAGTAGGCTTTTTTAATTTATTTATTTTTAATATTATTTTATTATGCTATAATAGCTTATTAGTAATTCTTTAGCTTTTTCTTTTTTTTAATAAATTTTCGTTATTATTTCTTAAAAATAAAAAAGTGTTTTTTTAAGTACGGTTAAGGCTTAATAAGTGAATAATTTGATTAATATAAGTTTAAATTTAATCTAATTTCTTTATTATTTTAGTTATAATTAAATTTATATATAAGTATATATAAATTTAATAAGGATTTCCTTTTCTTTTATTAAAGTTTACTCCCTTTTATAAGATAAATATTTATTCCCTTATATAAAAAAATTAAAAATATCTTATTACTTAATATTTTAATTTATTAAGAATTTATCTTAATTAGGTAATTTAATAATTAAGCTAGAAATTAGCTTTATAATATTTTTTAGCGATTAAATATTTAAATAGTGTAATATATGGCTTTTATTAAAAATTTTTACCGATTTTTATAATTTATAAATTAATTTTAAATCGATCTTATTTTAATTATAAAATTATTAGATTTTTTATTATTAATAAGAATTAATCTAAGCTAAGTTAAGTTATTTCCTATTTTATTAAATAATATTAAATTAATAAATTAAAAGGTTAAAGATATTTTTTTAATAGGAATTTTAGTAAAAAGTAAATATAAGTAATTTAAGGTTAGTTATAGATTTAAGTAACGTAATTGGTTAGTTTTAAAATAACATAAGAAAATTATTCTAATTATATATATAAAAAAGATCTTTTAAAGTATATAATCCTTAAAGTTAAAGGTTATATTATTAATATTTATTATGTTAAAAATTAATTTAAATTTCCTATTTTAAAGATAAAAAGGTTTTATAATAAAAGTAATATTAGATAGATTTATATATATAGTAAATTATATAAATTATAATTTAATAAAGGTATAATTTAATTTACAAACTAATATTAATTAACTTTTAATGTAGCTTAATAATTATTAGGTTCCTTATTCCTTATTTCTTTAAGCATTATGCTATTACTTATTTCTTTTTATAATAATTAATATTAATAATATATTATCTCGAAAATTATTATTTAAAAAAAGCTTTAATTAAAGTATTTAATTTTTATTATTATTTTTTTTCCCTATTATAAAAACTTTTAAAGATATATTCCCTTTTTTAATTATTAGGTTTTTTATATTTTATATTATTAATTTAGTATATATAGCTTTAATATATTATAAGTTTAACCTTAGCTTTTAAGTTAAATAAATAAGGCTAAAGTTTTTGCCTTTAATAATAATAATAGCTTTAATAAAAATTAATTTTATTAAATCCTTTTATTTAATTTCCCTAATTTAGCCCTTTTTATAGGTTTTTTTTTATGAATATAATTAATAGTATTAAGAAGGAGATATTAAAACTGGCTTCGAGTAAAATATTAAGAAAGGCATTAAGAGGAATATTTTAAGAAAAAAGCTTAATAAAAATATAAGTAATATTATCTTATATAATAAAGGGATAAAGTATTTAAATTATTAGCCTTTTTATTTTAGTTAGGGGAATTATATTAATTAAGCTTATATATAAGATATTTAATGGTAATAACTTATATTAGCTTATTAAAATCCTTATTATAAATATATTAAAAAATGCTATAGTTTATAAAATTAACATATAATGGCTAAGACTTTTATATAATATAATTAAAGGAAAATATATAAGTAAATAAATGATTAAATATAAGGTAATATTAAATTAAAAAAGTAATAATATAAATATTAATTTATCTTAATTTATATTAAAGATATTCTAAGCCTTTTTCCTATTATAATTAAATTTATACTTATAATTATTTTTAAGTATTTTATGTTTTAATTAGGTTTAATGTTATATTATTAAATATTAATTATTTAGCTTTATATGGCTTTTTTAAAGTATAATTTTATTTAAACATTACTTAGGAAATATCTTTAATTTATAAATATTACGTATAAATATCTTTATTATATATTTAATAAGGATTAATGCGATTATTATAATTTTTATCTTTTACCTTACCACTTTTTAATCGTTAATATCGCAAATTAATAAGAAGAGAAAAAATATAAACGTATTAAGTAATAAATTAATTATATAAATTAATTAAATATAATACTTATTAACTATCTTATTAATTAATATATTAGTTAACTTATTAATTATTATAATTAAAATATACCTTAAACTTCGTTCCTTTATACGCCTTTTTTCTCTAATCCTATTAGTATAAAGTAACATATAAAGTATACTAATTAATCAATTATAATACTTATAAGCTTATTTATTACCTATTATAATTTAATTATATCTTTAAATTTATTTATTACTATACCTTTTATTTTATTTATAAATAAAGGACATATTAATAATAAATTAAGGTTATATCTTTTTAACCTTAACGAATTTATATTAATAGTAAAAGATATATTAAATATAATATATAGTAATATTATAAATGATATTAATAAGTATTATATAAATATTTAAATAAGATATAAATAATTTAATACTAAAAAAAATTATAAAAATTATAGGAGCCGGATTAACTATCCCTTTTTATAAAGTTAATTAACATCTTAAATATATAACACATTTCTTAAAGGCCTTTTTTTAATTATTAAAATAATTAAATAAAGTAAAGATTTAAATAATAATTTATTTTAAGAAAATCCTCCCCTTTTATAAAGCTAATTAATATTTTAAGTATATAACACACCCCTTAAACCCCCCCTATTAATTATTAAAATAATTAAATAAAGTAAAGATTTAAATAATAATCTATTTCGGGAAAATCCTTCCCCTTTATAAAATTAATTAATATTTTAAGTATATAACACACTTTTTAAGCTTTCCTTATTAACTATTAGAATAATTAGATAAAGTGAGGATTTAAATAATAATTTATTTCGAGAAAAATTAATTTTCTTTAAATTTTATAATTATATTTTATAATTAAAAATAATATAAATATTAAAAAAGTAATTAAGGCAATAATCGAAATAATAACTATGCTTTAAGTATTATATTCTTAACTTATTAATATCATTATTACTAACTTTAAGCTGTAATAATTAATCTTTATTAAATAATAACTTTATTATTTTATTATAAGTTTAAAAAATATTTTAGAATTTTACTTTACCTTAAAAATAAGATATAACGATAAATATAATATTATTTCTTTATTTTTTTTTTATCCTATTTAATATTTAAATTATTATTAATATTATTTCCTAAGAATTTTTTATTTATTAGTCTTCTTATACCTTTTTAAGTATTCGGTTTTATAGATTTTAATAGGGGTAATATTTTTAATTTTATATCCTTATTAATATTATTAAGGGAATATTTTTTTATATAAGAAAAAAACCTTTTTAAATAAAAAGGAAAAAATTATAAATAAAAAAAGTTAACCATTCCACAAAAAGATTAGGCTAATATTAATATAAAGAATATACTATAACTTAATCACACTTAATTATTAACTTTTCAAATAAAAGAATTTAATATTTTTAATAATAACTTAAGCCCTATTAAATTACCTATAATTATAAACCAAACCCTTATTAAAATAAGTATTAAGTTTATCATATTAAAAAGGAGATATAATATGTTAATAAAAAACGTTATAAGGTTAAATATATAAGTAAATTTAATTAGTTAAGGTAAAATATTAAAGGCTTTTTCGTTTATTAATATTATTTTTAAGCCTATTAACAACAATTATTTTAAAGTAATAAACAGCTTATTTTTTTCATTACTTACTATTAATCATATCCTATGCCATAATATAGTTATTAAAAAGCAAAAAGCTTATAAAATATTAATTAAATTTACCAATTTATTCGATAAAAATAACATTAAAACTTATAAATATAATACTTACTAATAGTTAAATTTTTATAAGTAGGAATTTATATTAAAAAATTAGCTTATAAATACTTATGTAATATTTTTTCATTATAAGTTAATTTTAATAAAGATAAAAAAAAAGTATATATTTAATTACGACATTATAACTAATATAAAATAAAATAATAGGCATTTATAATAATAAACTAAAAGTAATTTTATATCCTTAATTTTTTAAATTTAAAGGTAATATATAAGTATATTTTTTATTATTAAAACTTAAAAGTTAAAAAAGTAATAATATCTTTAAAGATTTTAATAGATTTAATAAATAAAATATTAGTTTTTTTTTTTTTAAGTTTTATAATATTAAATTTTAATAATACCCTATATTATTAAATATAAAAAGTAATAGGCTATTATCGCTAATTATATATAAATATAAGGTTTTTATAAAAATATTTAAATAACTTTACTAATATTAGGTATATATAATTAAGGCTTATATCCTTTAAAAAAGCTATTTAAAATAATTTTAATAATATAGGTTTTATCCTAATATATTTTTTTTGGATGTTAAAATTAGCTAAAAAGGTAAGTAGTAGCTAAAAGCCTTATATTATATAGCGCTTTTAATTAATATAATATATATTAAATTAAATTAATTAGATTAAATTAATATAAGGCTTTAACTATTATTTACTTTTTTATTTAATTTATATAGTTAAAAATGGGTATATTGGAATAATATTTATATTATTAAAATTGCCTTAATTAGCTTTTTTAAAGGATAAAAGTCCTAATTAAATAAATATTATATTACTTAAGTTATTTATAATCTTATATAACTTTTTAAAAAGGATTTAAAACGTTATATAATTAGTGATAATTACCTATCGCTTTTTAAATTTAATAATATGGGGTATTATTAAAATAACAAAACTTTTTTTTTTAAGCGTTATTATTTAAATAATCTTCCTTAGAAATAAAATCCTTAAGTTTTTTTATTTCTAAAAAAAGATAAGTTAAACTAAAAGTAGTTAATATATTTAATAATATATTTTAATTATATAATATTTATTATAGCTAATTAGATATTTTATAATAAATAACTTATTATTAGAAATATTTATAATTTATTTTAAGGCTTAATATAATAATAGGATTATAATTTATTAGTAAAAATATTAATAATTTAATTTAAGGCTTAACCTTATAAATATAATTCTTATTTAAAATATTTTATTATATTTTATAATATTATCGTTTTTAAATAGATTAAGTATTATTATTATTATTAAAGCTTATTTTTAAATAATATTATTATTAAGTTTATTATAAAGATAAAGCTTAAAGATATTCCTTATTATATTTAACTTCTTAATAATTTTTAAAAGATTAGGCTTTAATTATTAGTTAAAATTTACTATTTTAGTTATACCTTATTAGCTTTATTAATTATTTTTTAAGTTTTTAATAATGGTGTATTTTTATATAATATAATTTATATTATATATTATATTATTTTTAACAATATATGAATAGATAATAAAGGTTATAATATTTTAAATCGTATAGGATTATTTTTATTTACGTTGTTTAATTCTAAAAATATATAATATATATTTAAAAATTATATAGTTTTGGCTAATATTTATTATTTTTACTATTTTAATTATAAAAAAAGTTAAAGTAAATATTTTATTTGTTTTATTAAATTATTAATATTTATTAATAGGAAAGCTATATTTTATTATACCTTATTTTAACTAATGGAAGTTTTTGGATAAATTATTAAAATTCTAAAAAGATTTATATCCTAATATTTTAGTAATTAGTATTTTTATATTTAATATTATTAGCATATTTATTATTATAATAGTTATTTAAGTTCCCTTAGTATATAACTTTAATTATATCTTTTATCCTTTTATAAGTTAAGTTAATATCTTTAAATTAAGTTATATCCTCCTTTAAATAATAAAAATCTTTATTAAAAGAAATAATATATGGCGGTTTATTATTTTATTAAATAAAAATATATTTATATATTTATATTTAGGAAATTTTATTTTCTTTTATAAGGATATTTATACTTTTTAGGATTTAAATATTATTATTTTTATTTTTAAGCTTAACTTTGAGAATAAGAAGCGCTTATACCTAGCTTATTATATATTAAACCCCTTGGGAAAGTTTATTAATTCTAATATGAAAATTTATTCATTATATTATAATATTTTTATTTTATTTATTAAATATTCTTTTAAATTTTTCTTTGCTTAGTTTAATTAGTTTTTATTTACTAATATTATTATTATATTTTTTATAGATAATAATAGTAAAACTTAATATTTTATACTTTTTTAAAATATAAATAAAGATAAAATGGTTAAATAAATATTCTTGCTTTAATCGCTTCCTTAATTATTTAGTAAAGTAATTAGTGGCTAAATTAAGGATATTATAAGTAAAAAGTATAATTATTAGGACTTTAAAGCTGTTTAAAATGTTAAAGTTTTAAACGTAAATAATGTTACCCCTAGTATTAGCGATAATAATAGTAGCATTTTTAATATTAGTAATTTTAATATTAGTAATATTAATATTAATAACCTTAATATTAATGGAAATAATATTAATGAGCTTAATATTAATAAAGGTAATGTTATAAACCTTATTTATTTAATTTATATTAATTAAATAAAATATTTTAATAATAGTGTTAAGTTTAAGGATTATAGTTTTAATTTATATTCCTTTTATAATTTTTTTAATAACTTTTTAAATAATTTAAATCCTTTTTATAAGAAGCCTTAGTTTTTATTAATAAGTAAGAATAACGTTATAAAGATTTATTATTCGTGCTTATGGTTAAGATTTAATAAAAACGAGTTCGTTTTTACCAAAGATTAATCGTCCTTTAAATAAAGTAGTTAATTTAAATATAAATTTAAGCCTAAGGTTCCCTATATTTTTATTTTAAATTAAAAAAAAGATAGTAAAAATAATATATCTTCCTTTAATTAAATATTAAAATGGAAATTTTAATAAATTTATATTATTACTTTTATAGAAAATATTATAATATATATAAGGATTTATTATATAAAATAATTTAATAGGATAATAATTAAAGTAATATAATAAAAATTATATATAAAGTAAAATAAGGTAAGATAAATTTATATTTATAAATAGCGTTTGATTAGATTTAAGCTTTATAATTAAAGTATTGTATAGCTTATATAAATATTTAAGTTAAAAGTTTTTAAACCTTTAGTTTTTTTTATTTTATAACTAAACCTTCTTTAAGCTTTTAATATTTTAATTTTACTAAATTATATTTATAAAGAAAAGAAACTGGTAAATAATTTTGATTTAAAGTTTTTATATTTTAAAAAATGATTTGGAATTATAAAATATAAGCTTTAGTTAAAAGAAGTGTTAATACCAAAGTTAAAAACATGGCATGTTTTATTAATATTTTAATTAAAAAGGAAATCTTAATATGGTATATTAATAGTAATTATTTATATTTTTTATTTATAATAAAGTAATTAGTTAGCTTTATATAATTTAAGTAAATATTATAAAATGTTTACTTAAAAGTTGCTTATAGCTTTAATTCTAATTTTATTTTCTTTAACGACTAATATATTATTAATTTAAAATATTCTTATCTCTAATACCTATTTATAAATATTAAAAATAACTTTTTAATACTTTAAGAATTAATTATACTTATTTAGTATAAAAGTCTTAAATCTTTTTATAATATATTAATTATTTAACTTTTATATAATAAAGAATTTAATACTTTTAATATTTAAAATAATATTATAAATTATATACTCTTATCCCTTAAAGATTTTTTTAATTATATTAATAATTATTATAGAATTATTAAGGTATTAGTTAATAATACTATTTAGCTTATAACTAGTTAGCTTTATTTTTATAAAGAAATAAAGGAAAAAGATAAATAACGAGATAATATTATATAATGGGTAATTTAACTAAAATAATCTAAAAAGGGTAGGGAATATATTTAAGCTATATTTAAAGGCTAAATTTATAATAAATATTTTTAATTTTAAGGTAGGATAGGAATTTATTTAAGGAATATAATCCTTTAACCACTTTTTTCTAATAAATTATTTAATCTTTTCACTTATATTAAAAGTCTTATTAAGTTTAAAATAGGTAAATAAAGTTAAAATATTATTAAATTTTTATATTATATAACTTTTAATAAGTTTAACTTTATAAGTGTTAAAAAGTATATATATATTTTTATAATTAAAAAATATATTATCTTTAATGTTAAAAAGTGTTATAATATCCTTTATATTAAAATATATTATATTTATAATATTAGAAAATGTTATACCTTTAATATTAAAAAGTGGCCTTATATTTTTAACATTTTTATCCAACTTTTTTAATATATTCTTAATATTCTTTCATATAAAATCCAATAGTACTAGGCATAATTTTTTATTATATAACATAATATTGGTTATCGTTAAGTATATCTTTTAATATTTTAGTATATAAATAAAGTTTTTATTTAATCTTACCTTAATAATATTATTACTTATAAATAATGTTATTAATATAAAGTTTAGTAACGAAAGTAAGGTATAATTTACCTTTTAAGGATTTTATTAATTTAATAGGAGATTTGGATTAATACCTTTTAATAAAAGGTTTAGATTAATATTTTATAATAGAAGGATTAGATTAATATTTTTAAGCTAACTATTTATAAGATTTAAAATAAATCTTTAGGGATTAATAGAATGGAAAAAATTACCTAATTTAAAAGGATTATTGGGAGGATTATTATTAGAAAAAAAAGGATAATTAGAAAATGAAAGACTTTCGAAAAAGTAAGGATTATTAAAATTAAAGGATGTATTATAATTAAGTAAATTAATAGGATTAAACGTATTAAAATTAGAAGGGATATTAACTTTAATAAATTTATTAAAACTAAATAGGTTAATAAAATTAAGCGTATCGAAATTAGGAAAAGTATAAAAATATAATATATTAAAGAGGCTAAAGAATAAAGAAGTTTATATAATAAATTATAAAAGTAAGTAAAGCTTTTTAGCTTAAATATAATTAAAATAAGGCCTTTTTATTAATAAAAACTTATTTTTACTATTTTATTTCTTTTTAAATTAATAATATATAATATTATTAAAAAGGAAATTAAACTTAAGTTTACTATTTAAAATAATAAAAGAAAGATATTTAAGTAATTTAAACTATATTTAAGGCTTTATAATTAAGTGATTTATAATTATAAAAGATAATAAGGTTTATTTTAAATAGTAAAGGTAGTAAATATATTAACTAAAGATTAAATCGAAGCCATTAATAAAAATAAACATTTAAAATAGTGTAGTGGTTAATAAAACTTAGATATTAAATTTAAAAAGTAATAAAATATTACCACTAATTATATATCATTTTAAGTCCTTTTTAAAAAGTTATATATAATTATAAATAACTTTAATATTAATAAGTATAAATAATTACGATTTATATCTTTTAGAAAAGCTAATTAAAGCAATTTTAATAATATAAATATTATTTTAATATATCCTTTTTAGGTATGGAAATTAGGTAAAAAGGTAAATAGTAATTAAAGCCTTATATCACATGGCGTTTTTTAATTATTACATATATATATATATATATGTTTAAATTAAATAGTTAACTAAATTAAATTAATTAAAATATTTTATCCTTAAAGAAAAGCCTTAAGTAAATATTTTATCCTTTTTTTTATTTGCCTTATATTTATTAAATTATATATTATTAAAGGTATATTTCCTTTTTACTTATTAAGTTTTTTAATCCTAATCGTTTTTAATATAATAGGTATAATATTTTAACTTATTATAAAAGATTTAACTTATAACCTTTTAAAGGATAAAAGTATTAAACCAAATTTAAGGGATTTTTTAAAAACTTATCCTAATTAATTTAAAATTTATTACCTAAAAATCTTTAAAGCTAACGATAATCCTTTATTAACTTTTACTATTATAAGTAATAAAGGTATTTTATATTATTTAATTTATTATTTTTATTATATTATTATTAGGAATTATTAAGATAATATTAAAGGTGGCTTATTAAATATATATAACGATTTTTAAAGTAGCGATTTCTATCCTTAAGCTTACTTATTTAAAAATGTTAAGGGTTAATTAGCTTATATATTTTAAGGTAAAAATGATATTATCTTAGTAAATAAATTAGTAATTAAATTATACTTTTATATATTAAAAAATCTTAAAGGTTATTATAAGTTACTCTTTTTTATTGTTTTAACGTTTTGCTAATAATATTTATATTAGTAAATAATCCTAAGTTAAAATATATTATTATTTTTTATTTCGAATATTAGGTTTTCTTAAATTAATTGTTAATATTATGGTGAAATTTTCTTAAGCTTATTATTAATATAAATATATTATTAAATATATATTTTTTAATTAAAAAAATAAACTTTATAAAAAGTAGCCATATAATTTTTATAATATATAAAGTTTGGTTTTTACGGAATTTTATATGGGATTAGGTATTAAATATAAAAAGGGATAATTTTCTTAATAGATTTTTTAATTAAATCTTATTATATGTAAATATTTATAAGCTTTTTAATAATAATATACTTATATTATTTTTAAAAAAAGTTAGTAAAGATATTAGGTTTAAGCTATTTATATAATTAATAATAAAGCTATTTAAAAATATAACTTAAATTATATAAAAGTTAATAAAAGAATATTATAATTATTAATATTATATAATTAATTAAATATTTTACGAATATATTTTTGCTTATTTTACCTAGTTTATTTTCTATATTATATGTATACTATTCCTTAAAAGATTATAAAAGTTATATATAAATTATAACTTTTATTTATTATTCCTTATAAAAAATAATAGGATAAAATAGAAAAGGTAAAATATATTAAGTAATAACTTTCATTAGTTACGTATTAGCTTTAATAATTTAATAGGTTTAATAAGATTTATTAAAAAAAATAATAAATAATCTTATAGGAAAGGAAATAAGTTTAATAATTTTAATAACCTTAATAATTTTAATAGCCTTAATAGCTTTAATAAAGCTTTAAAAATAAAACCTAAATTATAAGATATAATGCTAAATAAATAATTTTATATAAATTTCGATAACTTTAATAACTTTAATAATATTAACTAAAAGTTATGTAGAATAATGGAATTATAAATAACGATGGTAAAAAAATAATTGGATATAATATCTTAGTTAAAGGATAATATAAATAAGAAAGTATGTAATTGTTTAATAAAATGCTTTTATTCTTTTAATAATTTGAATATTACCTATAATATTAAATATAAACCGGATTTATTTATTACTTATCCTAATAATTTAAATAATTTTTAGTTAGCTTTGTTTTTTAGTAATAGTAAAAGTAGTTAAATAAGTAAAAATAATAAGTTAAGTTAAGTAAATAAAAGTAATGTAAGTATTAATAATAATATTAATAAGTTTACTTAAAGTATTAAGATTATATTTATAATTATATTAAAAGATTTTATAATTAACTTAAATATGTTATATTAAATGGATTTTACTTATTAATTCCTTATTATATAAGATAATTAATTAAATAAAATTTCTTTTATAATTTATATATTAGGTTTTTAGGTATTTTATTTATTAAAAGGTATAAAAATTTATTGGTATTTTATTATTTGTTCCTTCCTTATTTTATTTTATTAGTTAAAGTTATTAAAATAATCTTAAATTTAGAAAATTAGGTACTTATAATTAATACTTAATATAATATAAGTATATAATTAATAATAATATCCTTATATTATAAATAATATTGTAAATTACTTAAATAATTATGTTAAAAAATTTCCTATTTTCTTTAGGATTAAATATAATATAATTATATTATAAGTAACTTAGGTCTTTTTACTTAAAATGATTTAATAGGATAAATGGCAGGTTTTAATTAAATTGATAGATTTATTTAAAAAATTACCTTATCTTTAAGTATTAAAAATAGCTAAATATTTGCTAGGATAAAAATAAGGTAATTATTCTTTAATAATACTAAGTCTTTTAATAAATTTTTAAAAGATATATTTTGGAATAAAAATATATATTATAAAGGAGATTTATAAAGGTTATTTAATATATATTATAAGGTATTATGTAATTTTGTAAATTTTATAGTTATTAGGTTATTTAGTTATAAGTTTAAAAGGTAGTATAGTAATTATAGTAAAGGAATGCCTTAAGTGTTAAAATATTTTTATAAAAAATAAAATTAGGTAAAAAAGGATAAATATATAAATATTTAAGATTATTAATTAGTAATATATTAACTATACCTATTTAAATAAAAGGTAAGGGGATAGTATTAAAAAAAAATATAAAAGGCTTAATCTTATTTAGAAAGGTTAAAAGGCGATATGTTATAGCCTAGCGGTTTATTAAATAAAGTAATTATTATATTATTATAACTTTTATTTTTATCTTATAACTACCCCTTTTATTGGTAATATAAATAAATACTTATTTAATTTATTAATATATTCTTTATATTTTCTTATTTTATTTCGTTTTTTACTTATATTTTTTTTATAAATACTTTATTTATTATAAATTTCTAAAATAAAAACGATATAATATTTTAAAAAGGATAGGTAATTAGGTAAGAGGATTTAAATTAATTATGTTATGCTTATAAATATGTTATTATATTTGAATATAATTTAACTTTAAAAATAGATTTAATAAAATAAATTAGGCAAATAATAATATATTATTTTAAAGGTTTAATTAATGCTTTAAAGATTTTAAGTAGCGGAAATAAGCTATTAACTATATAAAAAGAGTATAATTAATTAACTAATCTTATCGAAATAAATATTAAAACACTTTTTATTACTAATAGTTTTAAGGATAATTAAATATATAAATATTAGAATATTATCTAATATAATAAATTAAAATAAATCACATTTTCTTATTTATGTTATTTATATTTTATTATTTCTATAGCTTTCTATTATTTAAATAAGTTTATATATATAGCTAAATTTTATTTACACGTTTTATACTTTAGTTTAATGGTATTTATATTAGGTATTTATATAAAAGTAAATGGTTAAATAGGCTTAATTTACTTAATATGCTTTGCTATTATATAATATGTCTTATAAAATATAATATATTTTTTAACTTAATATTAGTATTTAGTAATTAGCTTTATTTTAATATAAATTAGTATATAATTCTAATATTTTATTAGTAAAGCTGAAATTAATTTATATGTTATGCGATAAATGGTTATATTTATATATGTATATTTTTAAGGTATTATTTATTTATAGGAATATATATGTATAAATATATGGTATTTATATTTAAGTAGTAATATATTAAATTTTTAATATATTAGTATTATGTATTAATACTTACGTTTATAACATATTACAATATATTTTTTTTTTAATATAAGTGTTTAATTTAAATTTTTTTTAATTAAATAGGAATTTATAATTTTCAAATATATATTAAAAAAGCTTTTATTCTTATATCGAAGTTCTTTTATTAATATATATTATATTTATTTATTTATATACTTATTTATCTTTTTTTACTTATATATATATATTAATTTAATTTTTCTTAGATTTTATTATAAAATTAGTCCTTTAATATCTTTACTATGCCTAAATTATTTAAAATATATTCGAAAAAGTTAAATAGGTTTAAATCTAATCCTAGCTAAAATATTATCTCCTAAAAGTGAAAAATTAATCTTATTAAGTTAAATGAAAAAGATTTTTACCTTATCTTTAAATTAGTTCGTAATAGCTTAGGTTTTAATTAATCTTAGGTAAATAGTTTTAATTAAGATTTAATAGGATAAAGTTACTTCCCGGCTTAATTTAAATTATTTGTTAAAAATCCTTTTCTCGGAGATAATAATAATAAGCTAGATTTAATGGATAATGTAAACCTTATCCAATATATATTTTAAATCTTAATTAAAGTGAAAAAAATGTGTGTAAGTAATATTGTTAAATTGATAATTAATAACTTAAATATATAAATATATATCTTTTTTATATTTTATTAGTTAAAAAGGTTTATTAATAATAATTTTAACTTAAAATAAAATGGGCTATCTTTTTAAATAAATATTATAAAGATAAAATATACTATTATTAAAAGATTAGGCTTAATTCCTTGCCTATTTTAAATTATAAAGGTAAGTTTAAATTAATTATTTTCTAATATAATAGTAAGCTTTAATATATTCTAGTCGCTTATGTAATAATAGTTAAAACTATCTTACCTTTAAAATATACTTATAAAAATTATTAAGTAAATAGGAATATATTTTAATATTATATAATTATATTAAATTATTTAAATAATACTTATATTATATGTTATTATAATAATAAAAATTATAAATGTTCTTATAAATTAAGTATATTAAATATTTTAATTAAATATAATTTACTAAGATATTATAATTATTTTAACTTTTATAAATATAAAAAAGTATATAAAGGTTGTTAAGCTATTTATAATATTAATTAAGGAATAGTAATAGTATATTTTTAATATGTTATTATATGATATAAGTGATATTTAAGCCCGTTTATTTGCTATTATAAACGAAATTAAAGATTTAAAATGTTAAATTCGTATATAAGTTATATTATATCTTTTTTATTACTTTTATATAATATACTTATAAAGATTTATCCTATGATTTTACTATTATTGTTATATTTTAAAAATTAAAATATTTTATATAAAAATTAAATAAAATTAATAAAAAAAATAGGATATTATATTTAAAAAAGTATAAGGAGGTAAGAAATAGAAAAGTTAAATATAGGAAAATATATCTTATATACTTAAATATTTAAGAAATAATTTAATATTAAACGATATTTTAAAAAATATATTACTATTCCTTTAACTATATATTAAATAATTAAGCATTAATTTTAGCTTATTTATTTTATAATTCTTTATATTTTTTTATAATAAGTCTATTTCATATTAATTATAAAAAAAGTATAAATAATTATAGGCATTTTTTTGTTAAACCTTTATATAGATTATTATTTATCCTAATTAATTTATTAAGTTATAAACTGATTTATATTTTTTAATGGCATTTTAAAATTAATTTAAATAAGTTATAAGTATATATTTAATTAATAATGCTTTAATTTCCTTATATATTTATTATTTTATACCTTCCTAACCTATTATCCTTTATTTATAAATAACTTTCATAATAAATGTTATTTTTTTAAATAAAAATCTCCTTAATAAAACTTATATTTTATAATATAATTAATAAAAATCCTTTTAATGAAAATATCCTATATTATTAAAGGAGTATTATTTTATACTATTTAATTTCTAAAAAATAATGGCTTTTAAAGATTTAAAATAATAAAGGTAAAATCTTATTATCCTTAATATAAGTTAAAACTAATAAGTTTATTTATTTACTTATTTATTTTATTACTCCCTAATAAGAAATAGGGTATAATATATTTAATAATTATTAAAATTAAGATTTAATATATTATTAATATTTAAAATAAAATAAACTCGAAATCGAAAAAATAAAGCTACCTATTTAATTTTTCCTAAGCTAGGTTAAAAAATATTTAAAAACTAATGTTTAATTTACTTTATATAATTGTTATATCGGGTTAATAATTATTACTTAATTAATTAAGGAGTATCTTTTTATCCTTATAAAAGGATTAAAGCGATTAGCTTATTTAAATAAGTGTTATGCTTTATTTATCTTTTATTAGCCAAAAATGCCTTATATATAAATTATAATATTATTAGGTTAAATAAGTTAAATAAAGATTTATTACCTAATACTTACTTTTAATATTTAAAATATTTTATATTTAATAAAAGGGATATAATTAATAAAGTTTTAAGTTAATAACGTAATTATATCCTTTTATTTAATAAAGCTTTAAAGCATAAGATAAATATTATAAAATATATATATATATTTTATAATAAGCTAAGCCTATTAATTTAAATAAATCTTAACTTATTATTACTTATTAATTATAATTATCCTTAATTAAAATTTTTTAACTACCTTTTTATTAAAATCCTTTAATATATAATTTACTAATGTTTTAATTAAAGCTAATAAAGGCTATATTAAGCGGATTATTAAGGTAATAAAGATATATAAATCTTAGCTAAGTATTTATTCTTATAAAATATTAAAGGTTTTATATATGTTATAAAAAAAGTTTATTATATTATATTATATTAATTAATAAATTTAACTAGGTAATAATGGAAAAGAAAAAATGGAAAATATAGTTAGGAATGTGTTTACTTTTTTATAAATATACTTAATATTAAATATATGAATTATTAATGTTTTTTATGTTAACCTATGCCATATAATATAGGTTTGGTTAGTATTATATAAAGATATATTTTAAATAATAAGGTATATTTATTATAATTAAGATTAATTATAAATTAACTATACTTATTTTAAACTTATATATATATTTTATTTCTAATTATATATATAATTTTATTTATAATTGCTAAAGTTTATTTAAAGGAAATATAGGCATTTTTAATAGTAAATTGTTGTATAATTAAATAATATAGTAGCGATTTTAATTTAAAATCTCGTATTTTATATAATATAGTAAGGCTCGCTTTTAATATTAATATTTTTTTAAGGGATAGCTATTTTAAATATATAAGTTATTAGTGATTAAGCTTTTTATTACCTATTAATTTAAAATTGTAAAAACTTTGTTAATATAATAAAACATATATACTTATAGTTTTTATTATTAATTAATAAATATATAGAAGTAATATCTTTTATCCTTAATAATTAAATTCGATAATATTATTAAAGATTAAATATTATTTTTATTAAATTAAAAATATTAAGGATTTTATATCTTTTAGCCTTTATAAAAAAGATATAGGGTTAGGTAGTGTTAGTATAATTTATATTATATTACCATATATTATATTTTATTATTAATAATATAGCTTATTATAAATATATAATATAATATAAAATATTAGTATTTATATCTTTACCTTAGTAATATATATTAATAGTTAAGCTATATGAAAAAAGGATAAGTTAAAAGCTAATAAAGGATTATAATTATTTATAAAATTATATTATAAAATATAAATAATTAGTATATATATTTAATAAGGAAACCTATATAAGGAAATATAATTACCTAATATAAAGTTAAGCTATATTTTTTTTAAGTTTCACTTCGTTTAATTTGTATATTATCCTTTAATATTATTATAATAACCCTTTTAATTAAAAATGATTTAAGGCTTTATATTATTTAATTAGTATATTATCCTTTAATATTATTATTATTAACCTATTAAGTTTAAAATATTTTAAAATTAAAAAGGGGCTTTGTTTTAATAATATTAAATTTTTAAACCATCTTCATTATAATATTTACATTACACCTATTATTATTATTTTTTAAAAATATCCCTTATTTATTTTATTACTTTTATTATAACTATTATTTAGAGACTTTAATTAATTCTTGCTAACTTACCCGAAAGACTTTAATTAAACTTTGTAATAACTATAGTAAATATAATATAAATAATAAAAGAATTTAGAAAATATAATAATTTTCTAATAATTTAAAGCAACGATTAAATTTTTAAAAAACTTTAAGTAATTTAAAATACCATATCCGCTTTAAATAATATAAACGTAAAACTAAATAAAATTATTAACTATTTTAAGGTTATAAAGAATTAAGCCAAAGTTATATAAATTTTTATATTTTTTTTATAAGAATATATATTAATTATTAATTACTTTTATAATAATATATTAATTATTAACTTATTATAATGATTATAATATAATTACACGTTTTAATAACTAAATTATCTTATACGATTTCTATTTTACACCTTTTAAAAACTTAATCATTAATAAGATTATTAATAAACTTAAAATAATTAAAGCAAAAGATTTTTTAAAGCTACCTTATAAAAATTTTTATAATAAAAATATAATAAATAAATATTAATATTAAATTAATTATAAAAGTAAATTGTTTTTTATAACAGCTATAATTACTTATTATAAATTACATTTTTATTAAACGAAAGAAGTTATTAATAAATTATAGCTATATTAATACGCATTAAATATTTAATTAAAACATCTATTAAGATTAAAAAGGTTAAAGTTAGATTAATTAAGGTAATTAGGCCAATTAATATTTAATTAATTTTAATTATTAGGTTTATAATTTTAAATAAGATAAAATATATTAATTTAGTTATATATTTAGCCTTAAATTATATAATTTATTTTACTTAAATAGTTAATAATAAGCTTATAATTTTAAATTATAAGGATTTATTTTACTAATATTTCCATAATTTTTAAAGCTATTATTAACCTTATTATCGCTTTTATTAAAAGTTTCGTTAATAATAATAACTTATATTATTAGATTTAAAAAGCGATAAGCTATTATCATTAATTTTATAACTCTTTTAAAAAGTTATACCCATTTATAAATAACTTTAAACCTATATTATATAAATATTTAAATTTTATATCCTTTAAAAAAGCTAATTAAAGCAATTTTACTAATATATATTTCATTTAAATACATCCTTTTTTAAGCATTAAAATTAACTAAGAAAGTAGGTAATAATTAAAAAGCTTAAAGCTAACCTTAAAGTAATTAATATAGTAAAATGATATGGCTAAAAGATATTATATAATATAAGGCTTTAATTACTATTTAATTTTTACCTAACTTTTACACTTTAAAATAAATATATTTAAATAAAACTTATATTACTAAAATTGCTTTAATTAATTTTTCCAAATGATATAAATTTTAATTAAATATACCATATATTTCTAAAATTATTTACAATTATATATAGCTTTTATTATTTTAATAGTATTAAATTTTAATAATACCTTACCTTATTAAATTTAAAAAGTGGTAAGTTAATACTATTAATTACATATAAGTTTTAACTTATTATAAAAATATACAAATAATTTCGATAATATTAAGTATATATAGTTAAGATTTAAATTATTTAAAAGGGCTAATTAAAACAATTTTATTAATATAAATTTCGTTTTAATATATCCCTTTTTAAATATTTAAATTAGCTAAGAAAATAAATGTTAACTAAAAGCCTTATGTTACGTATACCTTAACCACTTAGCATAGCTAGTTAATTTATACGTACGTACATATATAAGTGTGGTAAAGTAGTTAAGCTAAAAAATGTTATGTAATATAAGGCTTTTTAACTACTACTTAACTTTTTAGCTGGTTTAAATATTTAAAAGGAAATGCATTAGGATAAAATTTATATTAATAAAATTACCTTAATTAGCTTTTCCAAAGAATATAAGTTTTAATTAAATAAACCTTATATTATTTAAATTATTCGTAATTTTATATGGCTTTTCGAAAAGGACTTAAAATGTTATACGATTAATAATAATTACTTATTATCTTTTAAATTTAATAATATAAAATATTATTAAAATATACTATTATTAAAATAATAATTTTTTTTTAAAAATGGCTTAAAGTAAGTGGCAATTATTTACCACTTTTTAAATCTAATAATATAAGGTATTATTAAATTCTAATATTATTAAAATAAAACTTTAAAAGTAATTTTTATATTATTACTTACGTAACATTAAAACTTATATATAAATGATTTATAATAAACCTATATAATATTGTATTTTATAAGTTATTTAATTTATTTATTTCATTTATTATTATAATTTCGAAACTAAGGAAATATTTTAAAAAGCTTACCTATTTTACCTATTCTTTTTAACTTTTTTTCCTCGAATTTTTACCTTTTCTTTTCTTAATTTTAAATTATATCCCCACTTACTAAGCTTTTATACTTTACTTTACTTATTAAAACATGGCTGTTTAAAACGCTCGTTTTAATTTTTCTATTATAACTGATAATTTTATTAGCTTAAATAATTAAATACGTTCCTTCGAAAATTTACCAAGTATAATTAATATATAATTAATATTAAACCGTTTTAACGCCTTTAACCAACAATTATAATAAAATAATAACGCTTTAAATAGGCAGATTAATACCCTTAATTAACAATTATAATAAAATAATAATACCTTAAATAAGCGAATTAATAAACTTATTATTAATATTAAAACCTTTAATAGCATTGTTTAAGGTTTTTAAGGTATTATTTAAGTTCTTAAAAATACCGTTTAAGGTTTTTAAAGTACTATTTAACAACTTAAAAACCGTATTTAAAACATATAAATATATTTAAAGAAAGTATAAGTTTTAACTATTTATATCTCTATATTTTAATATTAAATAAATACTTATTCATTTATTATAAAAATATTAATAATAATATATATAAATTAAACGTCGTTACTATTAATAAAAACTTTACTTTAACCTTATTAAAAATAATAAATAATAAAATTCCTTTAAAATTATATCGTTTATTAATAATATTAATCCTTAAAAACTTTACTAATAAAATCTTACCTAAAAATTTACTTACTAATATATTTATAAATATTAATTAATTAATTAAATAATATTTTAAATAATTATTAATTAAAAAAAGGCAATAATAAATAGAAGATTATAAAAGTAAATAAATTATTACTTTTTTTAAATGCCGCTTATATAACTAATATAATATAATAATACATATATATTATAAAGCTTTTTCTTAATATATAATAAAATAATATTTACTAAGGATAATAAGCTTAAAAAATTAACAAGGTTTTTATATATAATTAGCTCCTATAAATAGGTTTACTTATATTTAACACACTTTTTTAATTAGCTTAATAATTATATTTATTTTAATATATATACTTTTTTAACTTTTTACATAATTATTATCATTAATATATACTTTTTTTATTTAAGTTTTAAATAGCCTTACTTTAATTATTTAGCCTTATAAACCTTATAAATATAGGATAAAAATTAGTAAATAAAAGGAAAAGATATAAGGATATGTTAATTTTTCATTACTTATAAGGCTTAACCTTAATTTAATAAAAGCTTAATAAAGGCTTAACAAATACTTAGCGAAAACTTAATAAAGTTAATCACATAAGTATAATTTAGGGAATAGTTTATGCTAATAGCTATATAAATTTAAAAGTTAAAAAACTAATATAAAGGTATAAAATAAAAAAGAAAAGTTAGCTATTTATAATTTACATAAAAAGAATTAGGAATAAAACTTTAGTAAAAGTAATAATTTAATAAAACCAAAGCTAATATTAAATTAACATTTAATTATAGTTAAAAGTAATCCCTTATTACTATAAGTAAACAAATTAAAAGGTTAAAAAATAATAAAGCAAAAAGATAAACGTTAAATTATAATTAATATACTTAAAATCTCTTAAAAACATAAGGATTATTAAACTATTATTAAACTTATATTAAGTAATTATTAAATCTTTACTAAACCTTTATTAATTTATTTTATAAGGATTATAATATATATTTACTCTTTTATAAATCTTAACATTTAAACAAAAATTCTTTAAAATATTTTAATTAATTTTTAATATTTTATACATAATAAATTAATAACTAATACGTTAATAACACATATATAACAAATTAAATATTTATATTGTTATAGTAAACTTAAATAAAAAATAAACCAAGGGTAAGTATTACTTTTAAATTAACCACCATTTAAATAATACTAATAATAATAACACTTAATAATTACCTTAATTTAATATATGGAAAATAATAATAAAATAAACATTTAAAACATATCCTTTTAATTTATTTAGTTTATATGAAATATAACTTTATATTAAAGCATATAAAACATCCTTTTATTAATGAAATAAGTTATCTTTAAGAAGTAATTAATAAAAAATTACCTTTTATAATAACTTATAAGGTTAATACTAAATTACCACTTAGTAATAATTAAATAATAATACTAATATCCCTTAAACTAACGATTAAATATCCTAAGCTTATAATTTAATTTAAAGGGAAAAAAATATCCTAAATAATATTAACCTTAATTACATTTAAAAATTTAATTTTAATAGTAGGTAAATAATACGCACTAAAAAATACAAATTTTAACAAAGTATTACACTTCGAAAATAATAACACAACTAAAAGCGATTAACTTTATTAGGTAATATGCTATTATAAGTCCTTTTAACTTATACTAAACGGTGATTAAGTATAAAACTAATATTAACTTAATATATATTAAAAGTATATATTAAAGATAAACTAAAAAAATATAAGATTAAATTAATAATTAGCATACTTTAAATATAAGGAAATAATTTTAATTAAGTAGCCATTACGAAATAACTTATAAAGGTAAAGCATTTATAAAAAGTTTAAGTTAATTATTAATAAGAAAATTTAAGTCTTTATTATAATCCTAAGAATTTATATAATATTAAAGCCTTAGGTTTAACTAAGGCTTTAATAATATTATTAAAAGGTAATAATTAATCCTTAAAAAGCTTTTTTAACGATTTTATCCTATCTTTTTAATATACTTTTTTTAATAATAACTTAACGAAAGCTTAACTTAAGCTTATTTTTACTTTTATATCATTTTTACTTTAGCTTATTTCCAATGAACTTAATAATTACTTTTTCGTTTTAAAGAAAGGCTTAAATTATATTATTCAAAAATAATAATATTATTATATAATAAGGCCGTACGTAAACTTTATAAGCTAAATAAAATAAATTATTAATAATAAAAGAAAGGAAAAAGTAAAGTTAACTTAAATAAAAGCTTTAATAATTAGGAATTAAATTTAAGGATATAAATAAGGATTTAAATAAGTAAATTTTTATTATATATTAAATTACCGTTAAACTAATGCTAGGATATTATATATTTTCAATAATTTATTAATTTTTTAACCTTATTAAAAAATTAAAATAAACTAATATAGTTAGCGTTAATATATATTTACTTTAATTTTAATAATTATTTAATATTAAAAAGGAAAAAAAAAAGTAATATATTCATTCCTTTTTAATTTATAAAATTACTAAACATTCTTTCCTTTTAGGTTATATTTTCATTCCAATTATAATAGTAGCTTTTTTTTCTTAAAAGTTAATTACTTTATATCGCTTTAACTCCTTTTACTTTATACTTATTAATAAATCTTACGTAAAATGAAAACTGGAAAAAGGTATAAAATATTTCTAAAATTACCTAGGTTAAAAAAAGGTTAAGTAGCGATTAAAAAACTAAAATCATTATTAAATTTAATATTTTTTAATAGTTTTTTAATCTTATCATTTATATTAATAGCCTTAAAGTTATTATTATTATTAAAGTTTTTACTAACTTTTTAATTAACCTTATTTTACTCGAATTATTATAACCTTTAAAGATTTTATTAATTATTTCTTAATTAATTTTATTTTTATATCCTTTGTTAATAATTTTATAATTAGCCTTTCCTTTAAAGGTTTTATTATATATTTTAATAGATTTTTCAACTATAGCTTTAACTTATTTATTAATAAAATTAATATAAGATTTGGTTAATATTTTAATAAGAAAGTTAATTAGTATATTTAAGATAAATATTAACAATAATAACTTTTTAAAGTATAATATAAATTCTTTAATATTTAACCTTAACTTAATAAGGATTAAGTTAAAGTAAAATATATTAAGAAAGTTTATCTTAATTAAAAGCTAAGGTTTAATAAATAGTTTAAGCAAAAATATTTAAATATTATAAAGATTAATAATTCTTTTAATATATATAATTATTAAAGGATTGGGAAAATGGGATATGTTAATAATAATAAATAAGCCTAAATTTAATATTAGTTAAAGCTTTATAAAATTAATATTTAATATTAGTTAATATATTATTAAAGGGAATATAATTCGTAATTTACGTATTAAATGATAAAGATTTAATTTTAGCTTTAATTCTCGTAAATTTATATTATCCTTTAATATATTATTATTATTAAATTTGCTATTTTAAATAATTACCTAAGCTATATATTGCAATTATTATTTTATAATAATCCTAAAGCTTTTAATATTTTTAAAAAGTTAATAAAGTTAAATATATATAATATAATAGTTTAATATACTTTACGATAAAAAGATAAGCCTTATATAGCTATAAATTTAAGATTTTTACGCTTATAAAAAAATTAACCTTAACTTAACATATACTTAATAAATATTATACTTACATAATAGCCTTTAATTAATTTATAATAGGATTAATTTTAAAAAGAAATAAATATTATAATTTATAATTAATATAACTTAGTAATAAAATATATTATTAAATATTATCTTACTTAAATTTATAAATAAATATTATATTTTACTATCCTTTTATTAAGATAAATTTATAAAAGGTGTTATAACATTAATTTAACTTATACTTAACATAAAATAAGTATAAAAATATATAAGTTTCTTATAGCGTTTTTAATTACTAATATTATTATTAGTTATAAGGACTTAACTATAATATAATTATTATAATATTTAAAATATATTTAACTTAAATAGATTTATATATATTAGTTTTAATATAAAAGTTTTATTAATACTATTAAAATTAAATATATTAGCTTAAAAATATCGGGCCTATTATAAACTTATATTAGTGTTATTTTAAAAGATAATTTTATATATAATATTTAACTTAAAAATGCTTTCTATTATATAGCTATATAATAAGCATTAATTGCTATTTAATATTAGTTAAATAATAAAAACTTATACCTTATTATTACATTTAAAAATTATTATATATTAATTTAAAAATATTATTATATTTAATAATAGTTAAATATAAGTTAAATTAATATATTTATATACTAATATTTATTATAATTATTATATTAAGTAAGTTTTTCCTAATATTAATATAATTTTATTACCTTAAATAAATAATTAATGCTAATTTTACTTTAACTTAATATTTATTTTATTAAATAATACCTATTTTATTATATTTTAATTAAGTATAAAACCTATAATATATTAGCGAATTTCTCATACCATTAATCGCTATTTAATAATAATTTAATAATAATATTAATATTATAAAAATAATTAAATCTTAAATATAAATTCATTATGTTTAATATCTTAAATAAAGCTTAATAATTAATTAATAAGGATTAAATATATTTTTAACATAAATTATTAATTTATTAAAGGCTATAGCCATTATTTTAATTAAAAAATAATTTTTAAGTAAGGATTATTAAATAAATAAAGTTTTTAATAAAAATATTAATTAGAATATATATTAAATATAATAATAATAACTTAATTTTAATATTTTTAATATTATTAATAATATTATTATTATTAAAAATTAAATTTTCATTATATATAAGTTATTATATTAATTTAAATTACCGTTAAACTATTATTAAATTACCATTAAATTATCGTTAAACCATTATTAAATTATTATTAAACTTTTATTAATAATAATTAAATTTACACTTAACTTTATCCTTATTTTTTTATATTAATTAATAATAATTTTTTATTTAAATATATTTATATTTAAATCTATTATTATATTTAAATATAATATAAAGTTTATTTTAATTATATATACTTATATTAATATTTACTAGCTTTTAAATGGTAATAATATTTGAGATATCATCGTTATAACCATTTTTTAGTAATTAGTTACATGATAAGGTAGTGGATTTAAGCCTTTTAAATAGGCTAACCAGAAACCTTTGAGATTCATACACTGGTATATCAATAGTGGGTGATTATCTTGTGCCAGGGATTTCCAGGTTATGGATATTGCTAATACCTTGGGCACTCTAGTTCCATACATTCAACATGCATGAGATATCAAGCATTCGGACATCAAGCCTACTTAGTGGAAACGAGGAGATTTCATTGGAACTGGCTCGGTTTATTTCAACGAAAGGAAATATGCCATAAAATATTGCGACGGAATATAGTAGTATGTCTTCTTTATCCTGGAAAATGATCTAAGCGAGCATGACGCCTTGAGACTTAATATAACGGGAGTTTAGGCAAGGAGGCGGGGGTCTACGTGACCAGTGCCGCTGAAAGCCACGTCCATGTCCTCATCGTCGCTGCTATCGTCTCTATTGGGGGGAAGGGCATTCGCGGTATAAGGATAGCTCAGGAACCGCTCCGGATGATTTGAGTCGTACCGGACCACAAACCGCTGGGGCCCTTCATCATGAAGAAATGGCGGAATCTTGTACCGTGGTTTATTGGTAAGAATCCTTAGACGCGAAGAAGCTTGAATTTCGGATGGATCTTTGGAGATCGCTTCGGGGCGAGATCGTATTGAGGCTTCTTGACGCGTCTGAAAATGTGATTCAAAACTTTCGATAAGCTTACGCACTGCAGGTCGTGCATCTTGGTTACCAAAGCGAATCCCTGCGAATAGTCGAGGAAGGTGTTGGAGTGAAATGTCAAGGGTGAACGAAAAGCCACGGGCTTCGGCATTCGTTAGCAATTCGGCCACCGACAGGTCTGAGAGTACCTTTTCGGCACGGGAACCCTTCAACATAGATATCGCGTACTCATCCAGACGCAGCGATTGCAGAGCTTCCGGAACCGGTGTCGCCAGAGCGAAGGTGAAATAACGAGTTCCATCTGGCCGCATTGAAAGGTATGGGCCAAGCTGAAGATGCGACAGCATCCGGAAATTATCAAGCGAGAGAAGCAACGTCTTACCACCGTCGGCAAATTGACTATGACGGAAGATCTCGAGGTGCTCTAAACTCTCGGCTTGTTGGGCAATGGCGCGGTTGAATGTAATAGTATCTTCGACTGCAAAACGGTCGCCGACCTCTCGATGATGATAAAACTTCTCATGCAGAACGAGAGTTTGCAGTGCATTTGGGAACGACAATATAGCATGGAGTGCTTCGACGGAAACGACGCACTCGGTCAGAACCAGGGACTTTAGCCGGGTTTGACGACTGAATCGCTCCAATTCCTCTGCTGCCCATTCATTTGATTCTCCCTGACCAATCCTGGCGCAGGAAATTTCAAGAGATTGAAGTAAGGGGAGTAAGAAGATTGGGCATTTGGGTGTTATGTCCCAGAATCGATCTTGCGATCCAGACCAGTGAAGAGTAACTGAAATCTGATTAATACGTAAAAGTACTGTTATATCACGAAGGAAAATAGACAAAGCATACTAGTCCTCAAGTTCCGAAGAGGTGTTCGGGCTTGAATAGATTCGGCCAAAAGTGATGCTTGCTTGAACGCTTGCATGTAAGAATCCATGAACAAGTTCCAATGAGTTTCCTTGACCGATTGAGGCTGGCATTCGGGACTCTCAGAAACGAAAGACTCGAGATTCGTGAATAGAGTAAGGTCTAAGGGTAATGGTGGTCTATAGTAATCATACACGCCAGTGGAATATAACAATTTTAAGTCTCGAAGATAGGAAGCCCGCCGGGGCTCTGCTTGGACGGCATGATCGTATTGGTATAGGGACGATAGCGTAGTGAACTTGGCGGTGGAATATAGATAAACCTCAGCGGCTCGGCGAAGCCAGCTGCACGTACAAGCGGCAGATTTCAGGGTTCGGATATCTTGTGAATCTCGAAGATGGCGCATTATTTGCAGTACAAGTTCTTCTGGAAGGAGGAGGAGAGACATGATGGGAAATGTGCCTACGAAGAGGTAGTAGGTATTGAATATTTTCGAAGTAAGTAGTGATAAGTGAGATTATTTTCCCTACATGTAGAAAGGAAGATGTTGGCGATGTGATGTAATGAGAGATAAAAGATGCCTAAGGCTAAATGCCCCGCGATGACAGGCAGCGAGTTGAACCCCACCCCCACCTGCACTCTAGTGGACTACCTAAGGTACCTACATTTAATACAGGGCTAATATCTTTATGCCGAATGCATTAGGTGAATTCTGGGGCCTGAATGCACATAGCCTACCTTCATATTGTCCGCTATTGTACTGTACATGTAGTTACCTCATAAAGGCAGAGGTACGACGCCTAGAACATTTGACCTTCGGACGGGTCTCAATATCAATCCCCAAGGCTACGCAAATATGTTGAGTTTGTCATCGCCTATCAGCTCGGCGCCTCTGGCAGGGGCAACACTCCTTACGTTAGCTGCCAGTATTTATTTCATTCGAAACATTTCTCAGATCGGAACTCCTAATAGGCAACGACGCATCAAGCCAGCCGAGGAAAGGGTTCTAGTGATAGGTGCGTCAAGCGGACTTGGACGCGCTGTAGCAAAGCAGTATGCAGCCCGGAACGCCAGGTTATGCATCGTCGCAAGACGTGCCGAACAACTTGCCCAACTAGCTAAGGAGTGTGGAGAGAAGTGCTTTTTTGTGGTAGCCGACTTCAGCGATGCCGGCGATATGGTACGAGTAAGAGAAGAAATACTTGGCAAATGGCATGGTTTGGATACACTCTGTGTATGCGCCGGGGTCTCTGCCGTGCAACCCGTGATGAAGCTAGCTGGCGTCGACGTCGGGCAAGACGATGATGCTAATGGTGCTGGTATACAACACGCCGTAGACATTGCTGCCCGCGCGACTCAGGGCAACGTCTATGGGCCTCTCGTTGCGGCGTTGACATTCATACCCTTATTAACACGAACTTCGACTTCACCATCTATCCTGCTAGTCTCTTCTGTTGCAGCTGTGGTTCCGGCACCGACTCGTGCATTATACGCAGCGACCAAGGCCTCATCGCTACTGCTATTTCAGTCGCTCGCGATCGAGCATCCAAACATCACTTTCACCTTCATCCTTCCGGCGACGATTGAAGGCAACTTCCGGGCCTCGGCTGTTGATGCGGACCCGGCAACCCGTGAGACAGGGCCGAATCAGCGTGGGCTTAAGCTAGACTATGTCGCCCAAAGGTGTCTTGACTCGGTAGATCAACAAGTGAGAGGCAACGTGATAATCCCATGGTTTCCTTACTCCATCGCACATCACTTATATTATCTCTGGCCTTCGTTAATCGAGAAACAGGCGAGAAAGAAATATAATTTTAGATAATCAACGTTTGAATTCTAGCATCATAGGCTTTCCCTTACGATTTAACGGGTTGAAGTGACTAGGTACCTAATACTTGATCTTGTGATGGTAATAATTCTTGCTCGTAGGCTCTTTCAGCATTGATCATAGTGAAACAGTTGTATGCCCAAGAACAGAGTGACACGTTCACCCGAGAGAAGCTTCACTTAGGTAGGTACCTACGTATAATCTGACATTTTAGTTGAATTGCTGACTCAATAAACTTGTAATGCTGACCTCCTAACCGAAAAATATTTCCTTTTCTCTAAAGGAAAAAAATTACATGTACATGTATCAAATATAGTGATTTGTTTGCAAGGTACATGGTACATAGTAGCGAGCGAAGCTAAATTATTTGATTGGTCCCAGGAGAAATTTAAGTATGAAAATACATAGGTACACACAAATCGGTGAGCACTTTGGCCCCACGCGGCAGAATTCTGGCTGATTCTGCACACCGCTTTCAAGGTACTTAAGAATTTCTCTGTCGCCCGGAACTTTTGAAACTTTCCTTTCCTTTTCTCCCCATCTTAGTGCACGGGCTTTACGCGTCACAGTGAGGAGCAATCCGAGTGCGTGTTTTTGCTAGTTGAAAACTATTTACTGACCACTCCATCTTGGCTTCGGCCGGGATGGGAATTTTTGGAACCCCATCTCCTGAGAGATTTCTGCATGTTTTCATCACCGTCGGTCCTTGGAGGAGCGAGGCGAGGAAGAGCTGCGATACTCATCATTTGAATGCTGGGGATAGTCGGAGTCAAGAAGGATCCAAAGACTCGCGAAAAGTAATCTAAGCAAGTACTGTCGGAGAGAATGTTGCATGGGAGCGAATGTCTACCTACATGATACTTTTGAATACTGCTTCGGCGCTATATGACCTTTTAATGGTGTATGCTTATTCTACCTGAGCTATTCTGGGCGACAAGTGCGATTATCTTGTCGGTATCTGATCGACTGCTACGTTCGAGATTCTATGAATCAATGGCGCAAACCATTCTATATACCCTTGTAAAGCCATTCGAGGACAGTGGGTATTAGCCCGAATTTGGTGCAAGGCGCGTCAGCTTTGTAGCTGAACTTTCGAGCCGGCTTCAGTCCGCGGCGTGCTATTGTCGGGTTCTGATCTCCCTATCATGGATCCCGAATTTGTAGGTTCAGTAACCCCAAGCACCGTATAGTCTTGCTGCGATGCGATGTGTTTCTCCCTAGATTACATCCGTTGCGAGAATTGTCTCTACACTTCAATCGGTAGGAAATCGTGGATTGTAGACCTCGTATCCCTCATCCTCAGTGTCGCTCTCGGCATTTGGATCCCTAGGTATAGCCTTCTCTTCCCTACTGTTGTTATTGTCCGCGTGCGCATCCCTTGGCTTGTCGTTCTTGTCGTCTGCGGCACCGCCGATGGGCGTGAAGGCACTCTTGAAACCAGACTTCTTGAACCCTCCCTTTTTGAAACCACCACCGCCTGTGCCAGTAGAGTTGGAATCGCCACCAAGCTTGATACTTATGAGACCATCTGCCTTGGCTTCGGCCTTCCTGGCGCGGGCTCCTGCCGTAGGATCTTTGACCATCTGTTTCATATCCTTCATGCGCTGACGGTGGCTGTGGTCGTAACTGCCTAGGTGGGCTTCATAATCGTTCATACGGGAATAGCCCTTCGAGCAGAGTTCGCAGTAGAAGGACTGTAAGGCGGCGCGCGCCGAGGAGGTCTGCGCGGGCGGTAGGGTCTGGTGTCGCTGTTTATACCGGAGTGTCAGCTAGGTACATAGTTGACAGCTTACTAGGTCCAGAGAGCTGTATTGAGTGGTGCGTAGATAGGACTTACTTACTGGAGGCATGGCTAATACAGTATCATGAGCTTTCTCTCTGTCTGCTCAATAATGTCCAATCGTCAATCAATAGACGAATCAAAAACCAAAGGTTCAATCTTGTTAATTCCACTTGGAATGTTGTAGAAGGGAAAATGGGAAGCTCCAGCGCATCGCGGGGCAAGTAGCTTCTAAAGCTTGCAATTGAGTGGCACCCGTCCCTCCGTCATTCGACCAAGTCACTTGTAATTTTTCGAGACAGCTTCAAAACTTCCCACCTTCAACTTTCAAGCCATTTAAAGAACAAAATTATAGAGTCAACCTCGTAAAAGCCGATAACTAACGGCACATGGCGACCGACCCTCGTGCCTTACACCCTAAGGCATCAGAGGAGACTTTAATATCCTTGCTCCAACTTGATCCCACGCCCATAGACAATGCCTCCATCTACGAAAAGGACCTTCCACCTCTCCCCGAGGAAGCATCACAATCTTCCGGCCGCAGTGCAAAATCCCCGTCGCCAACGTCAACCTCTACTCTAGGTCTTAGCGGTGGTGGTCGTGGCCCAATATATTATTGTATGATCATGAATTGCGCTTCTTGGTCTTGAACCAATAGGATCGCAGGTTTTACTAACCACCACTCCCAGTATCCCGAATCCAACGCTACTCTTCCTATACCTTCTCCTTCTTTGCCGGCCTTCATATCGCTAATACCTCCGTATTCCCTCTGATATACCAATCCGTCCCGTATTCCGAACCCTTCTTGCTTATGGCCCGCGAGCTTTACCAGACGCCCATAACCGAGCCTCTTTTTGTCTGCCTCCCCGTTGTGGCCCATGTAACCTCCGGCATAGCGATACGGCTACTCCGCCGTCGTCAGAATATCAAGCGATACGGTGGTGCAACCCCCGGGGTGTGGGCTCTACACCACTCGAATTCCTCGTCGTCGGGCCGCAAACATAGCATCAAGTTTTGGCCACCCCTCAATTGGATCTCCGTATCGGGATATGCATTCGTTGGACTGCTTGCCTCTCACGTGGGAATAAACCGTTTATTACCCCTAGTTGTCGATGGTGATAGCTCCAACATTGGCCTGCAGTTCGTTTCGCATGGTTTCGCGCGGCACCCATTACCGCCCTGGATCGCGTACTCGCTACTACTATCGGTTGGTGTAGGGCACATGGTGTGGGGATGGGCCAAGTGGCTGAACCTCGCCCCTCCTGCTGATTGGAAGAAGACGACTATCGACAAGCAGCTGCGGAAGAGACGGCGACGAGCCTGGTGGGGTGTCCAAGGCGTCACGGTAGCGCTCGCCGGACTCTGGGCTGCTGGCGGGTTAGGAATCGTAGCAAGAGCCGGCCCGGCTGAGGGTTGGCTAGCTACAGTATACGATAATATCTACAACGCTGTGGGATACTAGGCTTCAGTCCCCCCAGGCGTGTAAGTGTATATATCCTTGCATATATGACCGCGTTACGAACTAGCATCAGCGATTATTTAGGAAAGAATTGAATTTTCCAACATTGAGTCCATACAACTCCGAGCTCGACTGATAGTGGTGGTTGATAGGGGTTAGTCCATATTCTTTGGTGCGATGTGAGAAAGGTATGCTGATGAACCTTTGTATTCTACTCGAGCCATGTACACCAACTCTAAATGACGTTGCTGGGTTCTCATTGTACAGTGACTGGTCTATCGTCGATCCTGCTGCTGCTGCGGTGATATACGATGGCTAAGCAGGTAACACAATACGAATCAGTGCTTACCCAGGTACATTGTTTGCTTCGTAAATTTTATCACTTCCACATCTTCCTGCCGAGTCATATCGTACTTCACAGGTCGATTGTTTCGTCTACAACTTACTACGTTCCTAACCAAGTTTATCATTACGTGCAGGCAACCTCGACCTTACCATGCTCTATGAGCATGTCGCAGCAACTAAATGTCTTCGCCTCTTCAGAGACTACACTGGAACTATCTGAAGGTTACTCAATACATTTGTGGCATCGAACAATCGAACAATCGAGTCACTCTTTTACGTATCAAACGAAGCAATTACCTATTCAACTGTTTCCTTGGCAAAGACACTTATAACGCACTTGAACACTCGGCATCATACCGCACCAAGCAACTCAATAATAGCATCATCGTCAAAGACTAGCACACTACAAGCCTCTAACCCAAAGAAACCAAGCAAGCAACATGTGCACCGACCTTGTCGTTTCCGTGACCTGCCCCTCGTGCCAGAAGCCCCTCTACAGGCACATCATCTATCAGCGTTCCTGCGAAGAAGCTGATGAGGCCGGCCGCGCCCTCAACGACTTCGTCTTCACGTACGCGCAGTGTACCGACGGCGTACGGCGGGAGACGCGCAATGCGACCGCGGATCAGCCGTGCGGCTTTTGCCGCTGGAAGGCTTGGGTGCAATTGCGCCAGGGGTTGAGAGGTGTTAACTTTTGGGATGAGCGCAATAGGAGGGCGCCTGGAGAAGTGAGGGTGCAGACACGGTTTGGTTGGCGTGTGATTCGTTAAGGGGGGATTGAAACTGGGCATGGTTAGTATTAAGATGGATGTCAAACACCGAGATTAGATATGAGGTATGAAAGGGGCATGAGCATGAGGCTGAGGGGATTCTATGAGTATAGGTAAGAACTTTCAACCCTATACAGGCAACACGATAAGTTGCCAATAGAACTCAGAAGGATGCTAATGATATGTATAGGTAATGACCCTCGAGTAATAGGTAGATAGCTCTCAGCTGTACGAGCTAGCTACAAACATAACGAGCAAATAAGTTCCACGACATAATCCCACTACCTTGGGCTACAGTTTTATCCCAGTATATTCAGTGAACTCTCAAAATTCGTCCGTCTAGCAAGTTTCCCAACGGCTCTGAAGCTCCTGATGGTTGAATAATGATGTCGCCCTTTTGCGCAATCCACCACTGTCTGGGTCTATCTATATCGCTTGTGAAACAATACGCTTGCCTCTCGCCCGTCTCCTTGAGTATCATACCGGCGGTGAGCGGCACCACAGATTTCACGGACAATAAACTCCCATGACGTCCTAAGTGGCATTCTCCGGCTTGTAGCGTCCGTTTTTCCCCAAGCCAGGAGTATCATGCAGGAATATAACCTCAATATTACCCGAGTTAACAACTAGTCGAATGAGTACTAAGCTCGTGAGCAGAGCGGTGTGTTCAATAACGCTAAACATACATCAGCTCCGGGTTACTCGAGTCCTATGTCCGCCTTGTGGATGTGCTTCGTCCTATTGCTAATAAGTGTACCAAGGACATGAGACTACGGTGATGGGCGCAGCAACGGAAGCAAGTTTGAGATCTGTTGCAATTAAGACTAATATGATAAAACAAAGCACACTTCAAGGTCCTCCTTCATACCGGTGCAACCTATCAATCGTGGTACTTATAAGTACGGGGCCTTTTACATTCGAGTTGCATAATCAGGCTGAGAGAAATATGCATGACGAAACTTGAGGCGAATGCAATATTAACAAGTCGTTCGGAAGCTAATATAATATTTCAACGAAATGGTCATTCGTTGTCCACCTGCCTCTCGTCTATTACCTATCCCCGCCAACACCCTGGTCACCAAACCAATATGTATAGCGGAAGTGATGGAAGAATCTAGATGGGCACCATACATCTAATGTACCTGGAGACATAGTACAAATCGTACACTTTTCATTCGAAGCTCTGATAATGCTGTGTTATACGCCTACCTGATCACTTACCTGATTTTGTACCGGAGGCCGTCGGTGGCTGAGCAGATTTTGTCCAGATTCTGTCGGCAGGCACCCAATAAGATTGAGCCGACTTTGTTTCTGCCATGGATAAGAGATTGGAGGGTCAACTAACGATTTAATAGGCTGGTACACCGTATGTTTGAGATTCACCAACCTTTCTTGCACGATAACCCACTGTATTTATAGTGATACAGCGCATTACCCCTATCCAAGTATGCTAGGTAGCCCTGAAGTAAATCTGGAAAGCCAAATCAGCAACATAAGATTTTGTATCGGCTAGTCGTGTCGACAATCGCAGGGTGTCCTGTTCTCCTTGCATCATGTTAATCTGCCCTGTCGCCTTCAGCTGAATATGAAGCCAAATCTTGACAAGGTCCTATGATATATATATATTGTCTCTTATTTGGGTTAATACTAAGAGTATACTCAGAAACCGTATCTGATGATGTTATTTCACGGTATTAGGCAAGGGAAACCGTACATATAAACGAGAACTGCCAACAATGTCTTCCATAGATTCCAATACCAAACTTTTCATCACCTCGTGCTCGAATATCTTTCTTCTATGAACCTTCTCTCTGCGGAATCCTTCACGCTTGATACAAGCTCGGCTACTCACAACTCATCATCTAAAGCCCAAGATCCACGATGTCTTCTTCCGGCGAAACCCAGCTCCCAACCTCTGAGAAAGGCAGCAGGTACGTAGGTCATGAACAAGGAGATAAAATGTATAAAAGCTAAGCATGGTCCTAGTCATTCAAATCCCGGGCAGTCTTACATGCTCGAAGAGTATCTTCGTTCTGAACCAACCATATCCGAGCGATGTGCGGGCCTTGCGAATTCAAACCAGATAAACGGAGAAACCAAGAGCCATCTGGAAAAAGCGAAAGATCAGATTAAACTGCTCGATGACATATGGGCGAAGAATAGTGGAGATGGAAAATAAGGGACAACTCATCATCTCCAACTCGTTTAGTACTTACCTAGGTAGGCAGTTGAGGGCTTGATGGGCCTTAACTCGGCAACCCGGGCGGAGGAGACTACAAGAAAGGCATACATGTATTATATATTGTAGTGGACCTACACTCATTCAATTCTTCCTCCTTATTTCTCACTCTCATTAACCAGGTTATAGCGATACACAGAATCATACGTTGAATATCTTATCCCCCTTTTCGAGATATGAAATGAACTCCATTAAAACGTTAAAAATTGAAAAACACTTAAAACATCAACATAGTGTTACAATCTTCTATAATTAGCACTCTGTATGATCGCTTCACTCAACCCAAAGTTCAACTTTAGCTCTTGTCCTTCACTGTCTCTCTCCTCCACGCAGCAGCAAACTTCCATTGCACAGCTACACCCAACATCGCAACCGCTTGAGCGATTGCGCAGATGGTAAACGCCAGCCCAACGCCAATGCTGTTCACCAAAGGCATCACGAAGCTCGTACCGCCGGCGGCAGACAAGCACCTGGCAAGATTCAGGCTTGCGCTAGCCGCGGCGTTGCGGTCAGAGAAGACGTCGACGAGGTATGTCATGACGACGGACTGCGTGGACACGGCGGTCCAGCCGGTAATGAAGGTAGAGACAATGGGGACGGCAATGTGAACATGGTCAGGATACTGAATAGTCCAGCCGAAAAGGAGGATGGACAGGCATTGAATGGAAGAGAAGACGGGGACGAGTCGGAGGCGCGCTTTTTCAAGCGGAAAATAGGCTTCTTTCTCCGTAGCCGAACGAGCCAGCCCATTGCTCGCCTCGGTGTCGGTCTGCGCCGAGCGAGCCTCGTATTTGGCTTTGATGCGACGATAATCAAGGTCGAGGATTTTGCCAGTGATAAGTGTACCTATCATGGAGCCCGCACCATTGGCAATGAACGTAAGGCCAATTTGGGTTTCGGTGAGGCCATACCGATCCTCGAAAAGAGTGGACATGGCTGTAATGCTCATCTGCCAGACGGCATAGTAAATGGCAAGGAATATGATAATGGGAGCTGCAAATTTGCTAGCGAGGATGCGGAACGGCCCCGTAACATCAATACGTTTTCTTGCCGGTGGCTCTCGCAGAGCTGTTTCAGGGTTCCAGCCGACCTTGGTGGTCTTTTGGTAAATCCGCAGAGGATATCTGATAATTGGGTTAGACGGCGTCAGGCTTCCATTTGCAACAATCGACCTCAGCGTTTCCGGGAGAAGGAGGATTAGCAGGACCAGAAAGATGCCACTATAGATGGTTAGAAACCAGAAAATAGCCCTCCACCCAAGAGATCCGGCGAGAGCACCCCCAATAACTGGGCCGACGGCCACGGGCACAAGCAACCCAGCCTGGAAGATTCCCATGAATCCTCCACGGTCAGCCCTAGTCGTGATATCCCCAATCACGCCAGACCCAATTGCAATTGTACTCGCGCTGCCTGTACTTTGCAGGCATCTTAGCACTATCAGAGTCGCATAGTTTCTCGTCTCCGCCAAACCGACACATGCACCAAGGAACACCAGAAAGGTGCAGCAATAGGCGATCCGTCGTCCCTTAACATCGGATACAGGGCCCCAGAGGCTCGGTGCTAGCCCTTGGAAGATCAGGTATGACGTAACGGTAAGGTTGACGAGCTCTATTGAGATGTTCAGATCATCAGCAATGGTAGGAAGCGCCGGAAAATATATGTTAGATGCAAAACCGGAAACTATTTCTAATATTAGCCATTTATGAAAATATTTTGATTATAGAGCGTAGGCGTGCACACTCACAAGTGGCAGCGGTTGAAACAATAAGGACGATTAAGGCTTTCTGGCGTTTGTCGAATATGCTGTACGGTTCTTCAGGGGCTGATGATGACAGCGGTGGTGCGCTTTGTGCTTCTTCAGGATGCTCCTCAGTGGTCATGGTTTTTTCTGCCGTGATTGTATGGTTTTCAATTTTGTTGGATTGTTATATGTCAATAAAAGGTGAAGGGGAAGTCTGCCTTTCATATTGTTTCTCCTCGGAGTTGAGCATCACGAATAGACGGAGTTGAGAGCTGAGCTCCGAATTCCTAGCCAATCATGACTCGCCCAACCCGAAGATCCGCAACCCTCCGGACTTGAGCGTCTACAGAACCCGAAGGGTGAGACGATATCAACAACCCTAATGTCATATAATCCATGAATCAGGGTCGAATTAAGATTACAAATGCAAGATCACAGTTCGGAAATCGAGAAGACTCCGTGTTTGATCAATTACCACTTGCTCTTGAGGAAAATTACCAATAATGACCTCTGCACAGCAATCTATGGAAGAACTCTTGACTTTCGGGAATAATTATGCTGTTCTGAACTTGGATTTGATGGCGATTCTTATAGACTCCATCAAGAATACACCCGAGGGGCGGGTGTTCGTTTCTAACTGTTCTCGTTGGAACGATGCAGTTCACAAGGAAGATCCGCAACCCCTTGTCATCTTTACGACTCTGTTCTTCAATCCTGGTCGCCCAGAGCTAGCTGAAGGCAAACCGTTCCACAGACTTGTCGAAGGCTTCGATTCATGTGAAGCCGGTTCCGCTACAGTGCAAATAGCACCGGATTTTAGGATTGGGGAGAAGGATATCGTCCTCCAGAAGACAAGATGGTACGCTGGCGCAGGTAATGGGCTAGAGCAGATCTTAAAGGCACAAAACATTGACACGGTTATCCTGGTGTGTCATAAATCCCTCCTTGTAGACCAATCTGATCTAACAGGTTCTTTCACAGTCCGGCTTAAGCCTATCCGGCGTGGTAATGAGCACGGTATACCGCCTCTTTGATCTAGACTATCACATATATGTCATCTCGGACAATGTGTTGGAGCTGCCGACGGACCATCATGAAAATTACGCGAAGGTCATGCTTGGAACTCTTCTACCGAAGATGAATTTGAAAGTAATTTCTCTCGATCAAGCTTTGCGGGTGTTGGAAAGGTCTTAGATAACCCATTACGTGGTCTCGCTCATCGCGTTTCTGGTGTCGATCAAGATATCACGTTGGATAATCGTCGTATATAGACTTCCTTGGTCCATGTGGACAGTGGCAATGAAATTAACCGCCGTGCGTACAGCTAGTTACTGCATAAACCACGGTTCCAAATTCGTCAACGCCCTCTAGCCACCTGTCCACCCTATTGCGTCTTTGGAGGACACTGTCCTCATCCAGGTCCTTAGGAATTGGCCAAAGTTCGTCAATACGAAGACCTTCTTCTAGGATCCAATCCGCCAAGTAGATGTTATATGCCGTTTCCCAGTCCTGTCGTGTTCGTGCGTTCCAAAGTGATTTATTTATTGGAGCGGGCAAACCTCGTAATTCGGTGCCGAGAAATGTCTGAAGGCCGTCTTGAGCCGAGAGCACGCTGTCGAAAAGATACATTGTGAGTAGAGTCCGTCGTTTCGACTCAGCAACGATCCAAGCTTCCCATATTGGGCGAGTATGTAACTGCTCTGCTCTACACATGAGTCCTCCTCGGCTGCTTGAGCAAGCAAGCTGTTGAAGGTTCATCATTGCCTGCCGAAGGAATGGATTCGAAACCTGGCCGAGTCTGAAGAATAGTACCATGGAATATATTAAATAGGCTTGAAACGCCGCAAGAAGGGTGATATCGTCGTGTTCCGCATGCTGCTCATAGAGGTTGTTCATCTCTCGACCTAGTACATCGGCGGCGACGCCCTCACTGCCTGGTAACGGGTTCTCGCAGATGCGAATCAAACTCAGACATGTTGAAAGCGGCAGCCTTGTCGACGTACCGGAAACCTGAGAGGCATGTATGAATGGTGGGACCTCGCGACCTCGAAGCGCAACAGCGACGTAAGATTTGAGAATTCTATAAATGAAGGCGGTGATGGTTGCAGGATATTCCTTGACCTGCTGGCCGGGGACTGGAATGTAAGAATTGAGCCAACGATTACTAATATCATTTACATTTATAGGGCTGAATAGCTCTAAGCCTGAGAAATCAAGCGCCTCTGGCCTTCTTGGTGGCCGGTCCGTGATGCCCGAGCTTGAATCCTTTGGACTGTGGTCTCCCGTAAATGTGGTCGAAGACGCGTTGGTCGAGCTAGTATCACCAATTACCTGTGTTGATTCGATGAATGAATTGTGTGTATCCGTTCTAATAGACGTCTCGCGATCAGGACTTGGAAGTAGACCCCCGGAGGCAGGTAGAATGTTGGAGGTAGTAAAGGAACTGTACAATGTTCCCTCACCACTAGCTCCAGCAGCGTTTGGAGGGTTTGATGGCGGGGCCTGAAGATAAGAGCAAGGCAAGCCTTTCAAGGCACACCTAGTACAACACCCTGTTTTGCGATCGCATTTTGCTTTTGCAGACGAGCACTGCTGGCAAGCTTTCTGTCGAGACGTGGAGTACCTAGCAGTTTTCATGACCACCTTCAAGGTAGAGGGGGCTTATATACATGTCCCAATTAGGGTCTTGGAGAGGCCGAATATCTCTACGAGTGTTCATCTCAGATGGAAAGGAGATGTGAACGAGGTTGACGTTGTCAGTCGGCGTAGAGGTATGCTCCAACGGGGATTGAGCGCACGCTGCGATATGATGTGGGGAGCATGTAGATGTCTAGCTGCGTTATGGGAAGATAAGGTATGGTACCTACATCCTACACAACCCCCTTCATCCCCTCACAGTGTGTCGCGCTTTCTACGTATGTACATATATACAACATATATACATAATTATTTGACGTACCCGCCATAATCTTACATGTACCTATATGTAACCCCCTTCCCCCCACCTTCCCCCCGCCCCCCCGGCCACTCCAAAAGTTCGCGACTTTGAGCTTCTTCTCATCTCCAGCACGGTTGCAAAGGCGCGCCCTTCCAGTCAGCTATGTCACCTCCTGCAATTCTAACCTCCAATCGACGGGAGTACCGATGTCGCAGTTTTACACACTCAGACCTACAGTTTTTCACAACATGAATATAAGAACATGTCTTGGGCAGCTTATGAAGTACATAAGATGATGCCTGGGTACATAATACAAACCGACTCCAAAGAAGCATCTTGGTGCTAGTTACTTATTTCTAACACAATTCATCTCTCCAAGTAGATTTTACGAGATGGCAAACTTGAAAGACTTTAGCCTCCTTTCCTTCGATGTCTACGGTACCTTAATAGACTATGAAAGCGGCATATTGTCAGCTCTGCAACCCCTCCTCGCGGCCAATAATCGCACAGACATCCCTCGTCTTCAGTTACTAGAAGCCTATCATGAGTTCGAAGTCAAGCAGCAGAAAGAAACACCCGAGATGCCGTACTCTCAGCTCTTGACCACCATTCATAAACAAGTCGCGGCGAAGCTAGGACTACCACCACCCTCGGAGAACGAGTCACAGGCCTTCGGTAATTCGGTGGGCAGTTGGCCGGCTTTTCCGGATACCGTTGATGCGCTGCGGCGACTCGCGAAGCACTACAAACTAGTGGTTCTGTCGAATATTGATCGGACCTCGTTTGCTCTAACCAATTCTGGGCCGCTACAAGGATTCCCCTTTGACCTCGTCATCACGGCTCAGGACGTCGGCTCTTATAAGCCGGACCCTCGAAATTTTGAATACATGCTCAAGGCCGTGAAGGACAAGTTCGATATCGACAAGCACCAGGTTTTGCAAACCGCGCAGAGTCAGTTTCATGATCATCATCCAGCCCGGGCTATGGGCCTAAAGTCCGTTTGGATCGTAAGACCAGGCGCGATTATGGGTAATAGGGAAAAGGAGATATATGATTGGAAATTTGATACTCTGGGAGACATGGCCGCTGCACTTGAAGCCGAATTGAAACTTTCAAAATCATGCCTACCTTAGGTGTGCAACTAGTTGCCACGCTTGTATGAGGTATTCCTATGCTTTACGCATCCTCTTACTCACAATTTTCCTCAATGATCTTCCTCCATCTGCATACATTCGAACTCGTTTCTAACTCGATCGGTAATCTCTATCTAGGTCCCTATTACATATTCCTCAAGCCCGCATGACCTTCTCAAATATCTTCACTCGACTTGTCCAACTCCTGCATCTCTTGCCATATATGTACATAGGAATTGCACAGAGGCAGATGAAGACGTGTATACCGCCGATTATACAAAACACTTCCTTCGGACCTTGGCTACTAATCCAATCCGATATGAAGTAATTCATCCCGAATGAATATATGTTTCTCAGATTGATCGCCGCAAACGCTTCTGGGGCCTTGTCGCGATGACAGTCAGTTAGATAGCCGTATACAGCAATGGTCATAAATCCCACGCTAAAGTACTGCAGCCCGTAAAATATCACTGGCGCAATCCATGGGTCTTGTTCTTGGAGTGACCAGCCGAAACCGAAGAACGACATGCCCCCTAGGACGAAGGTAATTACGATGAGAACAAGTCGAAACTCGGGTTCGTATATGCCACCGTTCCTCCTCGACATCATCTTGATAATCCAGTCCGCAATGGGCCCGGATACGAAAGCTCCAATGAGCGCGCCGATAAGAGAGGCAATGGAGACGAGCCCTACGCCAGAGACAGTAAAGTTGTAGGGAGGTGCTGTGAATAGCTGAGCTAATACGCTACCCACCACGACCAGCCATGAGGTCGTAAGTCCATATGCGAAAAAGGAAAACAGGACTTGTGGGAATATGAGCATCATGAATGGTCGAGCGAGAACTTTCCAAAACGGATCGTCTGATACTCTCCCATGGAATATCTTCAAGTCGTGCCAGTAACTATGCTTCTTCTCTGACCCCGTATTATTAGTCGTGGCACGTTCTATGGGCTCGATCTCAACCTCAACGATGTCCTCCGTTCCCGCTGATCCACCCTCTGCCTTTTTTAAATCTTCCCTCCCTGTAATCTGGTTCATATTTTCCTGTCCTGTCCCAAGGTCTGTGTTCAGGGAGTCGTCTCGCCTATATGCTGTCTCGGGGCAGAAAAGAAAGAGGACGATTATCCAGATGCCGAAAATGATTGCGCAGATACCGTAGGTCCAGTTCCAACCGAGGTTTTGTATAATATAGCCGGAAATAATAGTACCACCTCCAACGCCAATAGATAGGCAAAGGCCCCAAGCTGCGAGCCGGACCCCGCGCTGATGCACAAAGTAAATATCCGCTATCGTGGTGGTAACCAAACTAAAGAATGGTCATCACTATTCGTTCTCCTTCCCCAGCGACGGGCTTTCAATACTCACACTTCAAATGGAGACATACCAATACAGCCTATGAGTCGGAAACCGAGTAGACTATTGAAGGAATGTGCGTAGAACCCCCCGATGCTACTTATGAACAGCAATAGATTGCCAAGGAGGAAGATGGGCCTTCGACCCCAAACAACTGCCATGGAATTGGTGACGAAGCACGAGAGTCCAATCATCAATATGCCATACCCGAGATCGCCGTTGAGCTTATTGTAACTTATGCCAAACTGGGAGGTCATCTCGACGAAGCCGGGGGTAATCATTGGACCCTATTGGGCAATAGCCTTGGGTCAGCTCTTGGTTTTAAAGCGTCTCTCCCATGGATTGAATAAGTACGAAATTCCATCTCGTACACCAGCGAGAGACATATCAATGCAAAGTACACTCACCCATGCTCCTACCACTGCTGTATCAATGCAGATGAAAAAAAGCATAAGATCCTTCTTCAGAAGGGACCAGTTCAAGGGGTCATTAGGACTATCGCTGGGTTGTGGCACCAGAAGGACATCCGAGTCCCTACCCTTTCCGTGGCGTAGAGCCGATGTGTTGAGTTCACCATGCCTGTGGTAATTGCCTGAACCCACGACGTCTGTGAGAAGGGCTGTGCCGGGAACGTGAGATAGATGCTTGTCTTCAAGTACTCCAAGACCCATAGCGAAGATATTCTTCCTTCTTAGTTTCATAAAAGTAGGTGTTAAGGGGAGTGGTGGATTTCACTTGGGACAATTGACATGACCTGCACAGCTTATAACTGCGACACGGCAGGGTATCTCCAAACTACCTTCCATGATATCCCCCTGAATTATTCGAGTGCATTTAAACGGATCAACACCGGGGATAGTGGAGTAAGAGTTTAGTTCACCACCCACGTCCATTTCGTGTGTTAGCTTCGTGCAGATTGCGGGGAACCTTGCTGGAAGTAACGTGAAGGCATCACGGCAGTGTTCAATATGGGGAGGATTTTGCAACTAGTAGAAGAGACTTGGAAACTAGGTCCGCTATTCGAATTACCGAGAGGGACAACATCTTCAAGTTAGCTCGAATCCTTCGTTTCTAGGCTCGGTTGTTGCCCCTATGTCTAGACTTCGGGGAGACTACCACGAATCCATCAATTCGGCAAAAGTTCGTGCATTATTTCTTCTCTAGGTACCTACCTGGGTACACACTGATTTATCGATTTGGAGATTGTTCCAATCTAACATGAACTACCTCTTAGGTACTTGACCTCAGTAATATCAAGACTCGCACGTCTCATGACACGAACCACCGACTCCGTGAAGGGGCTCCGGCTCGATACGCGGGACGCAACCTATGACAAGCGAGTGCTTAATTATACCTAGGTAGATAAAGAGAAATTCTCACTACGTATGTATCCATAATTAGCTTAGCACCTTTGTTGAATTAAAACTATAATCTTGCCATAATTGACCAAAACATCATGATTAGAACACCAACTTTTGTTCTAGCGTCCTGACGAAAACAGAAATATATGATAAGCTCTGCACAATCTTAAGGACCACCTAACAATAGCGACTCAACATTAATAACGCCAACTCTTTTTATATCTCGCTCCCACCTCGCTAATATTCAGTCAAAATATTTTGATTACAAATTTTCGCATGTCTAACTAGTCCCGTTACTATGGCTCACGCAGGATCACGATGGCGGTTTCGCCCGGAAGATTATCCGGAGACGGTAGTCAACCCAGGCCTGCCTAACGACACTTGGAATTTACTCCTATATATAACAAACATGAATATAAACGAAAATGCTCGTGCTAGGGCATCCGTCGCTGCTGGGGTGGTTCAAAATATCGGCGTTGACTTCCCATCACAGGATCAGCAAATACAGATTAAAGGGAATAGCCAAGCAAGACAGTTGCTGAAAGACTATGATCACGTTATCAGTCTAGGGACTGATCTCGTAACTGGCTTCAGCATCGATAATGGCAACAATACGGCCCGTCCGGATCTCCCTGCACACCCAAGCGATCGACAGTGGGTAATGGATGCACTCGTGGAAATAGTCGGGCCAGAGTTGATTGATGCCGAAGATGGACAGAAAGTTGTTCTACCATTTCTATTGGACTATGCCAAACGATGGCAATCACTTAGAATTCGTATGCCGCCAAGTTTCACCTATTTTACTTTTGTGCTTTAAATTGCTCTTAATACTAGAAACAACAGTAGTGCCGTGGCTAATTTGGCGACGCACAGGTTTATTTTCGAAAAATATGAAAGACGACTGGTACTTGACATCTCTAAGAACAGATATTAGCTATAACAGAGCTCGTGCTGCCAACGCTCTGATTCACAGAGCAAGCTTAATTACAGATACCGTAATGCTTGCTCAGGCTAAAAGCCCTTTTGCAGACATGCCTAATTTAGGATTTGATGTGAATGACGAGGGGATCGACTTTCGACCTATCTATGAAGAAATGTTTACGCGCTTCTATCGAATCAGGAGTGCAGATGCCATCCTTCTTCGTAAGTTTTCTAAATCCCCCATTCAGGAAGCGCTTATCTCACCTCTTTTCGCAAAGGATCCTTCGTCAAGGACGAAACAGAGCCCCCCAACCTTGCACTAATCTTCAAGTGGCTCACTAATTATGTCGATCGATATTGTGTATGGCGTATGGCCGCTCTCGATGTAATCGATAGATGCATAGATGCGAAGAGAAGGGAGTTGCGCAGACGAAGGAGGCGTGAGAATGAGGTACCGGGGCAAAGGTCACGTCTAACAGACGCGGCAATAGACAGACTATTAAGAATTCCCAGAAGGATGTGGTACCGACGGTTATCCAGGGTCCAGACTATTTACAACAGATTCTTTCTCCGTTATTTACGGAGACTCATAAAGCAACGGAATACATCGAAACGAATTAGGGCGAGGACTTGGGGTAATATGGTGTTTACTATTCGTAGTGTAAATGCCTTAGTCCGCTCTTGCAAGGTTAATCACCAGCGAGACGCTCACAATGGATACGGAAGGTCGGTAGGCGACCCGCGCCAATTTCCCAATTTTGACCTACCCGATGGATTTGTCGATGATTCGAACCTAGCAGGGTTCCCGCAATTGGAGGGTCACAGCCGACCTCCAAATGATCCTGGTGTTCCGAGTCCCTGGCCAAACCGAATCGGATATCCCGGTGGCCAGAACGGTCCTGCCGGGCCGGGTCAACCCGGAGGCCAAAGGGGCATTTGTGGACCTAATGGGCCAGGTCAGTATATATTAAACTAACACTTCTCCTGATTTAATCTTGTGATCCCGATGTCTCGAAAATATTTACTAAAAGAACTCGTAGGGGGCATGAACGCGGAACACTTCCGCGCAGAAGACTACTATGATGTTGACAGCAATCCCAATGATTCCGCTCTGGGAGAAGAAGTACGTTAATTCCGAGGTTATTTCTAGATTTACAATCAAGATGGTTGTCGTCAGACTTGACTAAAACTATGCCTCTACTAACTCTTTGTATTCAGGACTCTGACATGCCACTACCATGGGGGCTTCCCCCTCTCGCGGAAGATGAGATCGACAGCGACGCGCCCCCGGATGGAGATGGTCGCGGTTCATCGTCGTGGCCTGCCCCGCCTCCCCCGCCCCCGCCTCCCCCTCCCCCTAGTGACGACGACGACGAAGATGACAACAATGATGGTGGAGGAGGCGGCCGCAGAACAAATGTTTGGCAATCAATTCGTATGGTTAAGTGGATAAGAGATTCACTTCATCAGGAGCAACATCGAGGGCAACGTAGAGCAGAGGGAAGTGGGATTGATGGACAAAATGAAAGTGAGTACACGCATATTTTCCCAATCGAAGGAGTATGAATGAAACACTTGTCAACGGAACGAGGGCGTGTCCAAGGATAACATGGGTATTCCCGTTGTTTTTTTGTTTTTTTTTTTTCGCTAGTCACCCAGACATAGATATACGTGCCTTGGTCTTCAACTAATGTTCAAATAGACATGGACGAGGGAAGTTGGTGGGATACTACCGGTACAGGAGGACCTCTGGAACCAATTGATTGGGAAGCAATAGATAGGTCAGATTCAGATGAGCTTTCGGATGATACAGAAATGAACGGAGAAACGTCTCATGAAGTTGCCGAGTCGGTCCAAGAATTGCCTATCCCCCTGGACAAGCTGAAAGCAATCGCGTCTCTAGCTGAGGGGAATGCGAATATAGACGCAATCTTATTAGGTTCAAGGGGTCTCTCTATCAAGACTGGTCGGGCTGAAGATGAACCTGACACGGACATTGGGGTTGGCACTACTTACCTAGTTAATGGCATACCTGAGAATGGCCCCGAGTTTGCTACAGATAGCCGCCGTATTCGGCCAGGTACATTTGTATCAGCGCCAAATCGCAAACCGCCTTTTGAAGATGCTGAAGATGAAAAAGCCCGATTATTTGGATGGCTTGAAAACAGGACCAAAGATACACGGAAAGACACTAATGAGGAATATCTGGAGAATGTTTTTAAGGACTTTGTTGAAACACATCTAGTGGTAATGCCTACAGAGCAATCAGTCAGAGCCAAGATTAAAAAGCAAAAACGAAGGGAACGACGAAGATTATTTTCTTTGAAAACGTACCTTCCGAGTACAGTTAGGTCGTAGTTAGTTACATTCTAGAGCTTCATGGCCGTCGTCGAGCCATGGACATACGTCTCTCTTCTTTAGAATCTCAGCTGTAGCGATCATCAGACAATATATTGAGCACATGGCTTATTTTAATAAAACTGTAAATTAACTTCCGTCTCTTCACAGAGTAATTCCAAGGTCTCAATTTGTACTCATATATCGCTGTTAGAGTATTATATCCGAATATAACCCCTGCTCCATTATAGCTACCTACCTCTAGGCGCGAAATTGGCCTAACTGCCTTGGCACATTTTGCTCTACTCTACTCCTCTATCGTTACTAAGCTCCACTCCCATCTCCTGGAAGCTGTTCGAGCCCTACTTTGGGCGTTAGAGTGCGGTCAAAAAGAAAAGGGCTGAGGGATTCTCTAACTTACACCCTTCAGTGACCTCATCAACTGTGTTTGGTACAGAGCACTTATTCGCTTCATTGAAGCCCTGAGTCTTGACCCCCTCACAGGTGTCCCCAAAGCAGGCTCTGTCCATTAGTTTCTGGAGAGCATCTCCTTTCCATCCGAAAACGTAGTCGGCATGCTGGCCGTACCCGGTACTAGTTTCGTGTCAATATACTTGCCTAGAATATATCGCATTTAATTCGGCGTGTTACCTGTCTCCTGTGCTGAGAACAAATGGCTGGGACCCATCCTCCGGCCAATCCTCTGGGTTATTAAACCCAGTCGTATCCCAGACAATCTGAATGCAATCATATCAATATCAAACCAAAAGGAGGTGACAGTCGATTTATAATCTTATTCCTCTGGCTGAACAAAGCCGTCGGCACAATCCGACGAGTTTCCTAAGATAATTGGAAGTCACGTACCTCAAGCATTAACTGCGGGATCTTAATTGGATGGGAAGATGGGCATTTGCCGGTGGTAGCAAATGACGAAGGGCCCCCAATAGGGTATGCTACGTGATCTTGGTGGTTCGAGCTATCTAAATTTTCCCCGTCCCAGCAGCTAAAATCACGATAAGCACACACATAACGTGTCGAGAAAGGAACACTTATGTTCATACGTTGGGAAGTGGATATTTGATCGAATGCCACCCAAGCATGGCCCTGAAGGAAATGTCTCCGTGTCTAATTTAGGATCGGCGCAAGGAGAATAGTCATCGCCCTTAAAGTTCGGTCCTGTAAAGCAACGAAAGCAACTCTGCGACTTCAGGCCTGAGCCCTTTTTTTCACGTCGCATAGAGTCGCCGACTAGCATACGGAATCCCTAAAGGATAATATCAATAAATCTATAGGATACCTAGTAGTTTATTATTGACCCTACAGGCTTGAAGGCAGTAACTGTGTTCTTACCAGGCGACAGATAGTACACAGTAACGCCGCCATGAGCATCTTCAAGGAACCGATTGGGGATTTGCGGGACTCGCTTGTATGTGCCATTTCTTGCCTTGAAGTATAGGTTCGCTGTCCAGTAATTGGAAAAGTCTTCGCTGAAGGTGCATGTTGTGCAAGTAGCCAGATTAGAGACGTCGGTAGATGCGATAGAGGCGTTGAAAGCGTTCTGTACGAATTAAATACAATGAATTCATTAACATAATCAGAGCGGAGCACATACACCTCCGACAACTTGGTGCAAGTGAGGAGATGGATTCATGCCAGGGTTGACAAGACTGGGGGGGAAGATGTCAGCTACGCTCTGTAGAGCTCACCCCCGGAAGCCCAGGACTTACGGATCAAGTCGCTCAATGACAACCTGGCTACACCCAAATCTCACAAGGCTATTGTCTCCAGGGCCTTTTACTGGAGTTGTCTGTGGCACTGCCTTAACAGCCACGGCCAAAAACGCAAGGATAGACCAGAGCATCGTGGATCGCTTCAATAGAAGTTGCGATAAAAAGCTACCTCTGAAGAGCGGAAGAGGTAGAACGAAGTTCGCGTAGACGCAACACCTGGACCTTTGCGTAATATGCGAAAAGTCCTGTTAGTATATGCTTATCAAGTGCCGGCTTTCCGCTGCAATTCTATTTATACAATAGCAATTAACCCCTTTTATTGCTAATATAACACCGACCAGTCCCAGCCTTAGAAATATCCAGTATGCGCGGATTTGCTACATATAAAGCCAGCCGTCATTGGCCTATGAGCTATTTTGCCGTAACTACCGGATACGCAGCCCACAAGATCACCTAGGAGGTTAGGTACAAAATATATATACATCGTTACTTGCGATCTTCATGAAATAAAACATGATATCGACTACAGCTCGACCATATCCTCGGCGAACGGCAATAGCATCTATAAAATCCCCACCGTCAGTGTCTATAATACATTTTCTCCCTCTTAGATCGTAGTCTACCTCTAATACTAGTGGAGTATCTACGTATCTATTATTATGAGTTTGTCGTCAAGATTGAAATATGACCAAGATCATTATAGTTCAAACTACACAGAGCAATGTGGATAAGACTTTGAGGTTCATGCTCGATGCGTCTTCTCTTTGGTGTTAGGTGGTAAGGGAAATTTGCGCTTCATCAACATACCTAACTAAAGAGTACAAATAATAAGCATTTTGCCAAGTGCAGAAAGGTTACACTATAATATACTGAAGTCAAATAATGATTGACACAATACGGACAGTGATAATTAAATTCTATATGTAACGCCCATTGCTATAAATATACTCCCCAGTCTAACTGCTAGCCCAGACGATCGTTGTAAACATGATCTACCTAGTATAGAATAAGGATGTTCGCCTACCCTTAAAGGGATATTAATGCCCACTAGAACGACTGGATATCAAATCCCCCAAAACACCCCCGAACGGTAGAGGTTCCTACATTTCTCACTGCCATGTGGTTTCAGTTCGTAGCAGCTGATCCATGATCATATTAGCGGCGGCTTGGAGCTCGTTAATGTTAGTGTCGAGGAGAAACTCAAATTTGTGCAGTATCTGATGTTGGATCAGATCGGCGTCGAGACCCGCCCTCGGTGCTCGGCCTGTGACGAGAAGCCCGGACTCGGCGCTGGATCGAGCGGCCTGCTCAGCACGGGGCCGACATACCCGGTCGTAAGCCTGTAGTGCTGCTGGGATCGCGGCTTTCGACGGTAGTCTGCCGAGAAGTGTACTGAGAATTAACGCCTCTTCAATGGCAATACTGACGTTCGCCCCTTGAAACGGTAACATGCTGTGGGCGGAGTCTCCAATAAGGCAAATGTTCTTGCCTACGTAGGTCGGCACTGGCTTATGCTCCAATTGGCAAATAGCAGCCACCTGGACGGTGTATACGCTCTGAATGAGCTATCGGGTTCCAATTAGCGCGACTTCTTTCCTGGCTTGCTTTTGCCACCGCGACAACACAAGGACTACTTACGTCAACCATGCCACGGCATATCGGCAGCTGGATATTGGCGAACATTTCTTGAAATTCGTCGGGTGTGAACAGTTTAGCCCACGAAGGTCCCAAAAGCTCATCTTCCTCCACGACCTCGTCAGTCTTACCGTAAACAATGATCTGGACTTCTTTGCCATCGTCAAGAAAGTCATGGGCCATTGCTATTCCATCACCGATATAGCTTACTTGTCGCGGATTGCTAGGATCTAAATACTGCGTGCCCATGGCGTTCTGGGCTCTCAATAGGGGTACCTTGAGAGATAGCCCCCAGAATCCAGTAGAGTGTGGAGTAACTAAAGCTTGATCGGCGCCGAGGACGAGCTGTCTCGTGAAACCATGCGTCCCGTCAGCACCAATGACTAAATCGTACTTCTTCTGCGACCCGTCTGCGAAGGTCAGAGACGACTCTTTCCCAGAGGGCAAATCCGTGACAGACGTTATCCGAGTGCCTGGGTGCATCATGCGTGGCGGCATGCCATTAAGCATTTCGGTCAAGAAGGCTTGGCGGCTGACGTTCTTCTCACAGTTCTCGCCAAGTCCGATAATCTCTATCACCCTGCCAACGTGGGGACCAGAGGCCATTCGCATCTCAGGGGTGGTGAGGACGGCACCGGCGCGGTCGAGACACTGCTCCAACTCGGGATCAATGGCGGCCAGGACGGCTTGAGTTTTGGTAGTAAAAGCTAGGCCAGGTCCCTCATCTCTAAACGTAGGTCGCGAGTCATACATGTCAACCGCTATATGAGGATATCGAAGAAGCCCACGCAGGACGGTGGCGCCGGCCAACCCACCGCCTATGATTGCGACTCTTATTGTTGAAGGAGAACCCGACATTTCTCTTAAAGGTTTTAACGACAGATTTGTCCCCGGTGTGAAGAAGTAGCGTTGGTGAGCTTGGTTAGAAAAATTGATATCGTTGTAGTCTTGGGTCCCATGGTTTAGGTCGTTGATACGTGTCGAGGAGACAGTTGTTTAAGTAGACTCAGAATTAGATTGTCTAGACAGAGAGAGCCGTCGAGATACAAGTTGCATTCACGGAGGTCACGGATAGCTCCGCTCAACACACCCTTTCCTACCTACTCGATGTAAAATTTTGAGCTCTATAGCCATCCTCTAACGATGCCGGTCCCGAGTCAAGCACTACCCCTGCAGTGACGCTATCCCCCCCAAGTAATCCGCCAATTACATTATAACGTAACTCAAAGGAATAATCTCCATGGGAAAGACTTCATTGTGTGGTTTGTAGGGCTGAGGAACCACAGATCTGAGTTGTAGGATCCATGAGAGCGGATCCTTGAACATGTACCATGTTTTAGCCCCCAAGCAGGGGTACCCTTTGATGAAGGAAGTAAGCTAGGGGATTCCCCGAGTGATGTAATCATCTAGAACGATACGCAGTGCAGGGCATGGTGTGGGATTTATAAAACCCAACGTGGTTGGATCGTTCATTAGCCTCAAGTGAGTCTTACAGCCTTCACAAAAACAAGGGGTCAATGCCCTCCCTGTACTCTATTTGGTAATTGTCGCGAGGTGCTTCTGGACAAGCGCCATTGACGCATTGGTTCACCTCTAGCCAATCACAGAGCTCGTATTCTTTTTATTGATGAGACTCTGCACCTAAGATCATCTGAGCCAGGGGTGGGACGGTGGTTATGGTTATGTCAGCTTCAATTGGCTGACACAGCTAGTTTCAACGGACCTCCACAAGAAGAAGGCAGTGAAGATCCCCTTCCAGGCATCAAAATTAAGAATTCCCTAAGATCCGGCAGGATAGGAGAAGTCATGTCCATAAAAGGATTCTTCTGTACGTAGTCCGAAGTCCTGTTACAGTCAGTACTATGGCGTGGGCTTGAGATCTCGTCCATTGTACCATATCCCACTAGTCTCATGTACGTCAGATCGAATTGGTTGCTGTGGCTGAAGATACCTACCTACCGATGCAAGGTAACCGTTTTAGCACATCTTCAACAACACAAGACAGGGAACGCAAACACCAGGCTCCCCGTCCCTAGCGAATTGAAACCCCCTTGTTGTTCCCACCCTTCCCGTGTCGCGGCTCTTGGGAACTTTAATTCTATTACTAGACCTTTTTTTAGCTTCTGACTGTATCCAATGTGACTATTCTCTTCTTCCATTGCTGCGCAGGCCAGAGACCGAGCTTACCACTGACGGTGAGCAGAAAATGGGGTCGGTGGGATTTGACAGTGATCAGGCAACCGAAATTATGATACTGAGAATAGCTTCAGACCCGGCAAATGCATTTCAACACCGTGGCCGTTCTTGGTGTTTTTCTCATCTAGGTCTAGTTTAATCGCTACAACCGTATACCTCTAGACTAGAGTGCCGAGACATCGACCCTAGTTGCCGGATTTCTAAGTACCCTGATCTCTCGATCAGTTGATCTAATTGGGCTGTTAATGAGGTGATATTGCCACCCCATCAACTCCATACTCCCTACTCCCTACATGAAGCCTGGTTCAGGCAGCGACGTTTTAAGATGCTCACTACTTGGTCCGCTGCACGAGTATTGCTTGACTATGAGAATTAAAATGCCGCGGCTGTGGATCACAACGGTTCCCTGGAAAGTACGGCGGATTCTGTGGTGGATTTCGGTGCTCTGGGCGCAGGAAATGATTGCATCCTACGGAGAGAGGGAATCGACGCAGGACTTCGAGTCCGAGTTCCCCCATCGGGGACAAAGTTATTGATAGCAACGACATCGCAGGCGAGGATGACCCTCCTCTAGATGGTCGAGAATGAGCTGATGTCGTAAGGTGCAAACTCCAGTCCTGTTCTTATAAATGACGGCCTATCCGACTTTTAGGAAGAACGTGGGGGGCGTTCAACAAGTTTATATCAATACGGAATACAATGCCTTGTTATTTATTCAGCCATATTCCCATTAAACTCCGCGTTAACTCTCCTTCTCAGTGAGTTGTTACATGTAGTATGATATCTTAGGTGTCTATCTTCAGGTACTGCGTATTATAGCTTACCTCGGCAACGACTGCAGTGACGGGATCATTTAATTTACCTAAGATTAGGTACCTAGGTATATTTATAAGCAGAGTCGAGTATTATACGATATCCTAATACAGTGCCTAGCTCTCTTTCCGTTCGCGTCATCCATTAACCGCTCGGTAGCAACGCATTCTCGCTGTATTACGGGGTACCGCCAAGTTGGAAATTACTTGAATCGATACCTATTGCAGCCCTTTCATGCTAGCATGGATTCATTAGATTTACGTACCAGCGTACTAGGACACAGCGAGATAACCCATGGTTGTTTGCAGGGTTGATAATGCAGCCTCATGCAGTAGTTTCGTTTCCTCATTTTAAATCCATCACACCGCCATCACCCATCTAAAGCAACCTAGAGGGGGTTTATATTTTCAAGATACATGCTCAATCCTAAGAGCGAGGCTCAAGCAAAATGCGTTCGTATGCCGGGGGTATCATCTACTTGCGTCTTAAACCTCTCCCGCCATTATGAAATTTTCCAACATTCCTGGACATTTTTTCCGTATACGTAAGGGTCTTCCTATTTCCCCCCTGGCCACCAGATCGGCCTCGATTCGCAGACTGTATACTGCCGTTACTGCGCTCGGTACCAGGTTGAAGATCGAGATCGAGCAGTTGACATGATTAGAAATACAGCAGTGCTTGGAATCTCTCCCCGCCATGATGTCGGCCATCTTAGACATAATCTCGAACGTAAAAAGTGGCGATAACAGGCAAATACTCGCGCTCGCTTCCTACCTGCTGAAAGTCGCTCTAGGCTTCGTTGCTTACAAAGGAGCAAACCCGGCCTCTTCGAGTTGCTTACCCTGTGGTAGCATCGGACGACCCTGCATTGGAAACGGCCAAAACAATGGGTTTTCAAGGCTTTTCGAACAGTGAGATATTGGTCCCATTCCACCACCACGTCCGAAGCTAGGTGTCGGATCTTGTTCTGCTTCTTCTTTAGCTCGGCCTTGTTCGAGTATTCCCTCCATTTTCTCTCCACGATGCACATGGGCCTGCGGGGCCGGCGAAGAGTGTCTTCTGCCTCCAGGCCCGCCGATGTCTCGCGAACCCCACGCGCAGAGAAAGTCTTCTTCGTTGACATTAGGCGCAAAGAAATTGAGGCTACTCGTCGTAGGTCGAACTGAGTTGTCCACTTCATCAGACACCCCGCTACTAGGAGGAATATCGACCTCAATATTCCATTTTTTAGCAAGGTATTGCAAGATATTCAGTGCCTGATGCGCAAAATGATGACAGGGTGCCATCTCTGTCAGATGTGCTATGCCCTGATTTAACGCTTCAGCTACTCTCGGACTCAGCTTTGCCGTGACTGTACTCGATGGTGAGGTCGGCTCGGGTTCATCTCTGTTGCCGGAAGAGGATTGTCTGTGGCTGTGCTCAGGTTCAGCATCCTCGGGTTTGGCCGTCGAAGGGTTAGACATTTCTGCTGGTGAGGTAGACTGGCCTTTAGAAGACTCCGCGCCCACGGCAAGATGCATGATAGAGGACGTAAGTACGAAGTACGGCACGAACGATGGCGTGCGTCGAAGAGTGTATAGTTGAGAGTAGGAACGAAGGAGCCCCTGGATGGCATCCGCAGCTTGGGCACAAACATCACGAGGAAGGATAGCGGAGCCAATGATTCGCAACTTTATGAGGGGGCGAAAAAGGAGTAGAATGGCGAAGTGATAATACATACTAATGAACGAATGAGCTAGACGCAATCAATATTACCATACCCAATGGCACTACTTACTGGGCGAAGAGGACAGCAGGGGTAAAATTGTGTCCTAATCGCAAGACCTCTGGGATCCTATCATACCAATTTAGGTATTGGGTGTAGATGCTTAATAAATCTCGGCTCGTGACGGGTTTCACCGGGGAGTGGAGAACGTATAATGATTGATGGACAAGCTCGCTGAGCTCGCAGAAGCATTTATAAACGGATCTGACATTAGAAGGCTGCTCACAAGCTCGCTGAAGAGGAGCCCCTATAGAACAAATTAGATCAATGCGCAAAATTTACACATTGGTATAGAACTCGACTAAGATAGAGTATATTCTTGACTGACCATCGTCGGTGTAAGGTACCCAGAGGGATGCTTCTATGTCATCAATGATGGCGGGCTTGGGTGGTAAATGTGGGAAACAAGAACATTGCGGCAGGGAGCCAGTCGCTAGAGACCATGCACTTTACTACGTTAGCCAAAGTGCCCAGAATAACCGATGGCGCGCTTACTGGTCAAGGGCGAAAGCACCCCAAAATGTCGCGGCTTGCACGGCTACCTCATCCTCGTCACCGTCATTCTGCAGACGATGTAATCCCATTTCGATGGCGAGCCGTATGCTCTGGCCTGCGTAATACCAAGATTCTGAATCTCTTCCACAGCTGGCTTCCCGAATGGACATTATCCCTAGAGCTTGAATGGTTGTCAGAGTATGATGGTTAGACTCCCGGTAGAAAAGCCTTAAGGCCTCTTTGAAAAAGTGGTCACCTGCCGTACGCGAGTCGTTCGGGTTTGCCCGCGTATTCGGCTGAGTTGAAAATCGACAGCCGAGAGCTAGCAACGCGTTGACTAATATCGGTGAGCAATATCGGGGCCGCCCGTTGAGAAAGTCTTTCATAAAATGTTCTTTGCTGAGGGACGCGAATGTCGGGTATTCCCAGCAAAAATATAGGGCCAGGAGGTGCTGTACCAATCCGGCGTCAGTCGTAACAGTGGTCCACGTCCCAGGCGAAACCTTCATCTCGGGAGAGTCCAAAGGCGCTAGTACTTGGTCGACTCCTCGATATCGAGGTCCTTCAGTCGATGAAGACTGGTCCTGAAGCCACATGCCAACGCGGGAGCGCGGAGGTGCCTCAGCCGTCCATTGCATAATATCGGGATGGGAGTCGCTCCGGGTCGACACGGTCTGGCTATGTGACGAGAAATTCCAAGGGCTGTTGGAATCAAATTCTTGGTTCATACCGTGCGCCTGGGCCGTCGCCGGGCTCATCCCAATAGTACTATAACCTCCAGCGCCAGCGATTGTGCCGCCGTATGTCGAAAGAGGGGGCAACGTCACTCCGCTCCTAGGTTCGCCCGGCCGTGCGAATCCGGGTAAGGAATTCCCGCCAGAAGGTATAGCAGTGTTGCCCAGCCATTCCGAGATATTTTCGACAGACTGTCCTTGACGGAGCCTCTGCAAGATTTCTTCGACTAGCTCGGGACGGACGAGGGCGGAGAAGACGGAATCGCTTTGACGTTGTTGGCGTCGCAAAGCTTCGATTTCATGGCGCAGGTTCTCTTTCGATTGTCGCACGGGGATTTCGTATACGCACTCGACGTCTTTCTGCGATTTGCATCGACCGCATGGCTTTTGGCCATCGCACTTAGCGCGCTTCTTTCGGCATTCAGTACACGCGTTGGGAGTGACGACACCGAGACCTCTCCTCCGCTTGGAGAGCTGCGGGTTCGGAGTGCTACCGGATCCAGACGCCCCAGAAGGACCGGATGCTTCATGTTTCGGGGTGGGCTTGGACGACGAGGACGCCTGACTAGTGGAGGGCCCGCTACCTGGATCGCCCTCCATTGTAGCGGTTTAAGGTCTGTAGGACATGCTCAGAGAAGAGTAACAGGTACGTCCACGCATAAATACACCTCCTATCAACCAGTCGGGTAACGACGAACGGCTAACAGGCGCACTGCTCGTGCGACCTTACCTCGGAAGAAGGCGTGCCTGGATCAATTCACCAAAGTGAGCGAGTGATCGCGAGTTACGGACCAGAGCTCTCTTTCTCTCTCACACACTCTCTCTTTCTCTCACACGCACGCGCACACACACACACACAGAGAGAGAGAGAATCTAGGAACGAGGGAAAGGCGCGGGGCAGTTTAATAGCTTTTGTGTATTTTTCTCGATTGGTTTGAAGGGGGGTTGGATGGATGCAATGAAATGCTGTACCATGTATGTAGATGCTCGTAAGAAGCCAGGAAGAAGGGGCGCATAGAACAAGCTGCTAGGCGTGTGCCGCGGAATTGTTGTAGGTGAAGAGAACATGAAGGGCGATGTCTAAAATTCGAGCTCATCGAGGTCAGGGTTCAAGAATGACAGCTTTGGCGCTAGTTTGCTGCATAGCACCTGCCCGGGTTCACCACTACAGAGCACCTGGTTTTAAGTACAGGTGTAGCACAAGTAGGTACATCCTAGATCCCGACCTCTTGCTGTATCACAGACGGGGATGGTCTTTCTTACATCAGCTAGTATATAATCACACGCACCTTTAGAAAGTTTAGAGTTTCTAGTCGCAAGTTCGCAAGTCGCAAACCGAGATTCGCTTTTATGTCGCGCCTTTACGTGCGGGTTAGATTGTATACAAATTTTCGATCAAGGCGGAAGCCAGCGAAGAGATATACCAATGAAGGGAGGTAGGGCAAAGTGAAAAAAAAAATACTAAGGGATTTTGAGATGCCCATCCAACCATGTATGTACCTAAAGTACGTAATGCAGGGAGCTCTACTATACGGTACACAACGCAGGATGCCGATATTAGATATATGTCCACTATGGATGTACATGTGTTACTTGGTACGTAGGTACAGTGGCTACCCTTGAGAGGGGAAAGTGGAGGGGTTGGTGGGGTTTCCACGGGCAAATGTTACAATTGCTAAGCACATGCAGCTACTACATGGTAAGACGCTCCATATTCGTTTGGTATGTAGAGGGAACTTAATTGTACGTTCTATGTACATACAAGCGGTCCTACCACCAGCTGCCCAGGTGCCCAGGTCCATCAAATGTATGCTGAACGTATGGACCTAACAACATTGAATGCGGGACTTCCGATTAGATACGTCCTATGGTATAGCACCAAGTGGGGTCAAGCCGACTTACCGAGCCGCTTCGGGTTATCTGGGGCGCTGGATATGAGCCCTGAATTGGTTTAGCCAGGTTCACAAGTGGGACTCTTGGGAACAAATGCTCCCTTTTTTAAATCCCATCCGAAGAGAGATGCATTTTGTGATAACTTCAACTACCTGAAGGTTAGTGTTATTGAATGTTTCAAGTTTCAAGCGCCTTGTTAGATATCAGGATTATATTGTATACCTTACCTACCTAGGTAGTCTTTTGTAAATTTCGTGTCCGGAGCAATAAATCCGACTTGTTTTGACAAAATACAGCAGCTATCTGATAATTGTAGTTAATGGAATTAAGGAGGTACCGGAAACCCTACGGCTACATCCTCACAACCGCCCTCATTGTAGTATAACGTCTAAGAGGTGTGTACGTTGGAATAAATCGCCTTAGGTATGGACATTTGATCTCAGGTCATACGTTCTCATATCATCGTAAGCATCCTCATAATATTGTCAAACCCTCCACGTCAAAATATTCCCAAGCTTCGAATCCCCTCTAATTTTGGTAGTTGACCTTAGTTCATAAGTGCGTCATAATGTCATGACGAATCGGTCAAGGCTCAGATCTAAGTTATAGAACCCGAAGCGGTCAAATTCGATAATGCAAATTCCATCTCAATTTCTTGCCTTTTAACCAATTACCGTCCGATTCCGTAAATGTAACCTACAGGGATAAATATAGGTGAGCCAATCATATATTGTCTATCTTTCACACATAAATTTACGTCGGCGAATACAGAACTCGGATGTCCATGGTGAGGGAACCGAGACCATAGATATGTAGGATCATATAAGAAGGCTGACAAAAAGTAATGCTGATGCTTGATAATCCAGAATCGTGTGAACCAATCACTATGGACGAAATGTATCTTCGGGCTGCGTTCCGAACTTGGCCTTCTTGAGTCTCCCAACCTACCAACAACGTCGCAACACACTCTACGGAGAATTGCTATAGTACCCGTTAAAATACGTCGGCAGGACGTATGGTCATGTACATAGGGTACCTAAAGGGATAATAAACAAGGGTCTTCATGTGAGAAAAGTAAGAAGCTGAAGTGGACAGTTACATGGTTCCTCTAAGTCCTTATGACGAGACACCTTCTCATACTTTACTTCGTTATGACGATAGTAGCTAGATCATTCCCGATACAAAGGGCCCTGAACTACAACCATCCTAGACCAGGTGGCATACAATTAGAGATTCACCCATTTTGGGCAGCGAACTCGGTAGTCTAGAAAGGTTATATTCTTTTGCACTAGGATTCTGAGATAGCTTGTATGTAATCTTGAGTATGGATTAATAATTGTTAGATATGTGATAATTATGAGTGTTTTTCCTGTGTTGATGACGTAGAAATATCCGTAATAGTTCCGTTTTGGTTGGTTACCCGTTGCTACATTGAAGGTCAACGGCGCTTAGGCTTCTCTTCCAGGCTCTTCTAGCCCTTAAGGGGTCGTACAGTATGGTAACGCCCCGTAGAATAGTACTACAGCTTGCAGATGGCGCCACCGTTGTGTGAAATGCGTGCTGAATGAGATTGTTTTAGGTGAAGCTTGTTATTAGCTAAACACATACAGAACGATCTAATAAATCAACCGTTCTTTCGATCTCCATGCTATCGGATTTGTTCCATTCCCACAGCCTCCTATGCTAATAGCTTTTCCACAGATCTTTACCTCTTTGCAAATCGGTCTATATCACTAGTGATTAGATGCCGGACTGAGTTACCGGGCCAGAGACCAGCTAATAAAGCTAATAATTTTAGCTCATTGTCCCAACTTTCCTAGTCCAACTTGTCTCGTTTTCGTTAGTGATTCGCTCGTTAGATCTACCGTAACAACGAAATAAATATTGTGCTATATTGTGTCTCTCCTACAATGAACCATACCATCTTGGCTACTGGTAACCAAAACGTCCGACTCTCTTGGAATAACCACTCATTATCGCGATATCCCTATCTTCTGTGTCCTATACTGGAAGCGTATAGCTATCTCGGTTAGACGAGTTTCTTGTAGAGAGATATATATGCTTCCTAAGTGGATGTATATCTGTCGAACGATTTCTTTTCGTGTTAACCGGATTTGGGTCTCTAGTCCACCCTTGAGGTTTGGGGTGTTGAGGGCAACCCGAACCGATAGAATGGACTCTCCACAGGGGCAGGTATTAGTTGTATGTATAGGTACCTAGGTTGGCATTGGGCTTCTAGATCCTGAGCCCGTGGGGCGTACACGTGCCTTGTTACTTTTAATAGGGAAAGATCTGTTATGATAGCTGAATTGATATGCCCGTCGATTATCCCGAGTCGAACAGAAACAGCCACGGCGGATTATTTCTCATTTGGTTTTGTTTCATCTACCTAAGGTAATAATAACAAGTTTGTCTTCATAATATTACACGACGTCCCATCTTTGAACTCTGAGGAATTTGAAGATATTGTTGAAGATGTGATTTTATGGCTGGTACACACAGTAATTCGGATCCAATCCTTTACTAAGTAGGTAGGTAGTCAAAAAAGTCTCTCGAAGCCAGTCGGAGATTCACAACTAGATTGTAACAACCAAACAGCAAGAACACCACATGATTAAAGATATTGAATGATATTTGGGTGGGTTGGCCGTTGGCACTTATGTAGCTAATAGATACAATCATATAAATTAAAGCTAGGATGGCTAGGGGTTTGGAATTAGAATTTAAATTCACAAGAGCAGCTAGAATAGTTTGGAATTGGCATAATTTGATCTTCGTTGTAACGCCTACGGTATATACTCATTATGCTGTGAACTATCCTCGCTCACCACGTACCACCTTTCTCTCTTATCCATTCGACCCAAACCTGCTAATATGGTTGCTGATACGCGTCCTGATGATGCCTGCTTCCTCCGATCGATCCTATCGTACACTCTACCTCCTATTCAAACCTCAGTATCGCTTGGTGGGACTTCGACTCTTAGTAGGACTTCTTCCTCTCTCTCCTTTCGACGGACTTCTGCGTGAAACTGGTGTTTCTGGAGGCGGAAGAGCGTGATATCTTGGCGCCTCATCTGTATCAGGAGTATCGTCGTTGGCTAGGATATGTCGGTTATTCGGGCGCCGCGGAGTATGGGGCGGCAACGCTTGCCAGTATACTTGTGACGGGGGCTTCATGTGTTGATCGCCTGCGTGTTGCGATGGAAATGGGGCCGGCGGATGTGGTTGAGGAATGTCGGTAAAAGCGTTGGTGCTCTTGATTAGGGACCTCCCGCTGAAAATGAAGATTGTGAACAAAAGAATAAATAGTGCCTGGTTTTTGGAGTTAGCTAGCTGCATCTGTTGCATGTTGTGTCGACTTGAGCGCAATAGACTTACTATAGTCTTGTAGGACATGGTGTCGACAATGTCATTAACAATCTTGGCCATCTCCTTCGCACTGCTTGATACCTGCTTGTAGCTATCCGGGTTTTGATGCATGCAGTTGAACCATTGATCGCATATCTCATACATTGCGGGCAATCGTTTCTCTTTCGGAGAACATTTATTCTCCTGATAGTCGCTTCGGCACTTCTCGATCGCGGCAAGTATGTCCGCTCTCTGTGCTTGTCTCTCCGCAGAAAAGTCTTGGCGCAAGCCGACAATAATGGCCCAGCCGACCCAGCACGCAGCTGACACACAAAAGAGGTTAAATGCGAAAGTCAACCAATACCCCAGGATACTCGGGGCATATGGATGTCGCTGGACAGTAGCTAGGAAAGCTCCGAACCACCCGTCATTCTCGCCCTTCGTTTGGTCCTTACGAGGTTTGCCCGGCTGGAATGTGCTCTCATCGGACTCATAATCTGACTCGTCGCATTCATCCGGCTGGAGATAGGGTAAACGGTAACCGCTGATGTCTGTGTCGGCATTGAAGCGCTTCCTCTTGCGTACTTTGTCTCGAGACGCGAATATAGTCTTGGCTATCTCTCCTTTCCCTGCCGCCTTCTTAGATTTATTCTTGTTCATGGTGGCAGGCGTTATAGTCATGCGCGCCAGGTTGTATGAATGGTCGTTCTCAGGAGTGTCGGGGTAGTCCGAGGCGTCAGTAGCGGCTGGGCTGGACTCGGCGGCTGAGATCTCAGACATCGCATCCATGTCAAAGGTCTTTCTCGGTGTTGTGAAGGCAGGATTCCTGAACGGTGGCGCCGTAGCTGTCCTATGGAGAGTAGATGTGGAGAATATAGACGACTGATTCGAGGGTGTGGGAGGTAGTGGCTTGGAGGGAGAAGGTGTGCTTTGCGTGCGTTGGAATGGATTATGACCGAAAGTGTTGTTGTTGCTGCTGTTGTAGTTCGAAGCGCCAAAAATTTCTGGATGAGTCGCAATGTTAGCCTTAAAGTTGTTCGTGATACTTCAGCGAAAGTAGCTGTATTAGTAGCGGACAAAGGAATATTGAGGGTGTTATACGTTTCTTTTGCGCTTGCTTTGCGGACTGTACGAATGGACTCGATGGATCCATGGGACCAAGATTCTGGTATTCCCAGTCCATGGGAGATTCGTACGTTCGCCGGTCCATTGGGACTCGGTCGAACAATTATCGACGTGAAGATATACAGTGTTGTAGTCTTCCAGCCAGATAATCAATTAATTATGAAAAGGGAAAAATGGGGGATGCAAAAAATCTGGGGAGCGGTCTTGGTACTTGTTGATTACAGGTATATTTTCTTTTCCTTGTTCGAGGCTGACGATGTTGGCAACCAGCAATGACAAAGTAAACAAAAATTGGAACTAGCGTTAGTAATCAGCCCCACTGCGCCACGCTTTTATCGAGCTTGACTGTTCCAGTTGTTCCCGTTTCAATGATTAGATGGTCCAATCCGATTCAAGAATGCCGGGCTTATTGCGGTACATAAAACTAAGACTCTCTCCGCATGGACCACGTTCAAGTTTCGATCCCCCCGGCCTCTTTCTTTGGACTGAACGGCTAAGAAATACATGTAATTACATGTATTGATTCCGTTTTCAATTTTCGGCCAGTTCTTCATTAACCCACCGAGTCAAAATCACTTCTCACAAGCCCCATTATATTACTGCTACCTTTATTTATTCTAGTACTCTGTAGAGTGCCTGAGGAAATCTTCTGATCCCTTTCCCCCCCCTTCCCTATCCCTCATCTGCAAGAGGCCTGGAAATTATTATCCAAGCCTTCTCGCCTCTTCAACTATCTGGCATCGTCTCTCCTATTACCAACCTTCCTAGCTTCCCTAAATCTTCATCATCCTCCTTTAGCCGAAATGTCGGACCCCGAATCGACCGCTCAGAGCCTTCACGAGGAGGAAGAGAATGATCAGCCTCGTGAAGGACTAGGTGACTACGACGTTGCCCGTGCCGGTGATTCAGACAAGGATTCCGATGCCCTCTCCGAAATTGACGAGGATCAATTCGATGACTATGATCCAACTACTGCTCGGATCGACGAGAAGCGCCCCGAACCTCAAGTCATCGATGAAGATGCGGCACGTACACTGAAGGCTGGAAGGCGAAAGGGAACAGCAACCAAGAAGCCTAAGGAAGGTCGACGCGCTAAGAAGCGAGCGCGCGACGACGATAATGATGGAGCAGACGGCGAGATTCTACATACCAAACGAGTCCGCAAGGTCCCTGGAGCAGATGCCCCGGAGCAGGCATCGGAGCCCGAGAACGAGGAGAATCTGACCCCCGAGGAGCGACGGCGCCGAGCTATCGAGCGCGCGGCTAGAAACCAGTCGAAACCCAAGGGCTCTAGGCGAAAGAAGAAGGACGAAGTAGTACGTATTATACGCAATAATGGATTTATATGGTAGATTAGCTAACGCGTATTGATCTAGGATTTGGAAGATGAACTAGACGAGCGGATCGCGGATCTCAAAGTCCGTATGGAGAACGCCTGCCAGGCCGATAACCAGGCGCGCGAAGCAGGCCAACCGGCCTTACACAAGCTGAAGCTCCTCCCGGAGGTTATGGCACTGCTTAATCGTAACAACAATCAAGCAGCGGTCGTCGACCCGGACACAAACTTCCTGCAACATGTCAAGTTCTTCCTCGAACCGCTCAATGACGGCTCATTACCAGCTTATAACATCCAGCGGGATATATTCCAAGCCCTGACTCGTCTCCCGATAGAGAAGGAGACGTTGCGGTCAAGTGGCATCGGCAAGGTAGTGTTGTTCTATACAAAGAGCAAAAAGCCCGAAATTGGCATCAAGCGCATGGCCGAGCGCCTCCTGGGCGAATGGAGTAGGCCTATTCTGAAGCGTACTGATGACTACAAGAAGCGCCAGGTCGAGACCCGGGAGTTCGATTACCAGTACGTTTTAACATCCCCGTCTACCTTATTCTTGTCAGACACGTCCTTGCTAACTAAATTGAAACAGAGCGGCGAAGCTCCGACAGGTTACCACAAGCAGCCAGCTGACTTTGAACCAGCGTGCCACGGCCCAAAGTCTCGCAGAGGAGGAGCGTGCGCGTATGCTTGCTCCTGCGAGAGACATCAGTCGCGCGCGGCTCTCGGGCGTGCCGTCTACGTACACTATTGCGCCACGCAGCACATTCGATCCCAACCGCGTTCAGGACTACAGGCCTGTTGGCGCGACTGGAATAGAGGCGTTCCGTAAGATGACCCAGAAAGGAAAGCGGAAGGGCTAGGGGTCCAATTAGGCTCTTACTGGTGTATATCAAAATTGGAACTGCTTGCGGAGGGCTTCGCATGTTGTTCGCATACGCTTGGAGTTCGGGTTTCTACATCTATTTTTTAAGGAACATCGAGGAATTTGTTGCATCATCGTGCCTTCGTGGGAGGTAGCTAAGTTGACTTGCTGCCAAGAAGCAGGGTTATCACAGGATTCGGGCTATCATCAGATTAAAAGTGGCTAGTACCTTATTGCCATAGGGCTTGCGAGGTCTATCAATAGACTGCGTTGCTTTTATAGACCATGGATCGTAGTCTCATGATATATGTTCCTACTCTAGATACCTGCTTTCAACTGACTTGTGGTTTTTGATAAAGCTAGATTTACCCAGTACGATCTTGTACAATTCTGCCTCGGAGTTAGCTTACTCAAGCTTGCTGGCCAACGAATTCTGTCCCTTAAATCGTGATCCTTGCGAACCTTACCATCACTTTAGATTGGGTTTTTCATTCTAGGCCCCCTAATCTTCAACCTACAATTATATTGGCTCGCCTTTAGTGAATCAGCCAACTCAACACATTTTCTTATATAGTAAACCATGTGCCTACCTCCTATTTATAGGTTATATATCCGAGCCCCGACAACTTCTCTTATCTGATCTAGAAAATACCTTAGCAGAATCGATAAGATTCAGTGGTAATTTATTAGATCCAGACAACCATCTAACTACCGCAGAATGCAACGAAAAGGAATGCTCAAGGTTACACTCCCCATTCCACAAGCTCTACCACTCCGCATCGCTCTCTTGGAGCAATGGAATGGAATAACGAAACTGGAACATACGGATCAACATACCACCATCTACCGTATGGACTGGCATAACACACCCGCAGTAGAAGGGGGAAGGGCAAAACAGAGCTGGGGAACGAAAACAGGAACAAGAATCTAAACCCTGCTCAATTACCTAGACGCCATTATTCCTATAACGTATTACCGTAGTCGTCATCATTCATGTTTCACGATCCCCTCGTTTCAGCAATCAGAATCGTAAATCATTTGATCGAAGCCCGTTCTATGTTAGATTCATCTTTCTTTCTCTTTCTCTTTGCCTGTCTGCCTACTTTCTTTCCTTTCCTTCTCTTTCCTCATCCCTCAGCAAAAAGGAAGGACCGACAGATAATTATTGTGTTGATCATCACCTTCATCTTCTCCGGTAGCTTCATTTCAGGCTTAGCTACGACAATCTCCACGGTTTCAATCATCAGAGAGGGCCATCGTCATCATTATCACCATCGTTGCCCTCATGACAATCATCAACCACCGAAAGCGACGGAAACGCACGACGACAAAGATTCCTATCGCTTTTTCACCTCGCAGGCCCAGCCCTCGATCCCCTCGCCTCTGCTTCCCGGCACAAGTCCTTCCAACTTGATGTCTTCCATGCCAGGTGTATCGTCCAGCCACGGGTGATTTGACATGCCGCCTGCGTTCGCGCGTCGCTCAGGCAACAGTTCGAGCATCGGGAGTAGGAACTCGGAAACCTCGGTAGGTTGGTATTCAAGAGCCGGTTCGTCGTCGGGGAAGAGATCCTCCACAGCATCTTCATCTTCGCCGTTCTTTCTCGCTTCCATCTTAGCCCTGGCCTTGGCCTCGGCGCGTTCTCTCCGAGCTTTCTCCTTCTCTTCCCGCTCCTTTGGAGGTAGGTCTTTGTAGTCCTTGAAATGATACTTCTCTCGGAGAACGTCGGGCAATGCCCAGTGTCGTAGGCGGTGGATATTGCGAAGCTCCCCTCTCTTGTTGAAAATCTCCTGAGACCAGCGGCCGGACTTCCAAAGCTCCTTGGGGAAGGGACCGAGAAGCTCAATGATCTGTGCAATATGGTCGTCGTCCTTGCCATACTTGGTGCCAGACTGGGGGTCGAAAAGGTAATCGCCGGTAATTAATTCGAATACCTAGATAACGATGCTTCGTTAGCTCCCGATTCAGGTTATAATAGTAGATATGGAATAGGAGCTGAGCGACTAGAGGAAAATGGTGGAGCTTACCATTGCCGCCATACTCCAAATATCGGTACTCGCACCCCATTTCGCTCCCAAGATAACCTCCGGCGACCGGTATTGTCTCGTCTGGATGTCATTTGTGAAGTGGTGAGAGACCCAGCAAGCATTTCCCAAATCCGCGATTTTGACATTGATAATCGGGCCTCTTCGCTTTCTCTTCCTCTTTTCGCCGGTCGTTGTCGAGCCGCTGGTTGTTGATTTGTCTAGAGAAATTCCAGATACTTCCTTTGTTAGGAGATCACTACCAAGCGACCAGTGTTAGTAAGTGCATAATGCATAAACTAACACTACCATCAATTTACGGCTATACTTACGCAGTCTTTTCCCTCTGCCCCTGCTTATCGCTTGTAGATGAACCCGGCGTTCCTGCGGCTACAATACACGACTTATTAGCATCAAGTATCGAGAGCTGATTAGTAGAGACATTAAGGATTGTATGTGAATGTGGGGGCGGGATATCTGGATGTGGCGGGGGGCACTGTTCTTGACCTGGCCGAGCCGAGCGCCATACGGCAGTGCCCATACTAGTAGGTGTGGAGGATGCGGAGGATCGAGCCTTATGTAAGTACATACCTTCGTGTAACATGGCGTTAAGACTGCTGTGGGACTTGGTGGATGGGAAGAGATTGTCGCGATTGAAGCTCGCGTTTAGAGGTGATGGTAACGGTTGACTGCCGGTAATTAGAGTTCTTCTTCTCCGTCGCCCGTTCCTGTTATTTTCCTTGTCCGAGTTCTCGTTCTTCACCACCTTCTTGACTACTTGCTCAACGTCGCCAATCTCTATCAAAACGTTTTCCGGCTTCAGATCTGTATGGATAATACCGCATTCTCGGTGCAGGTAGTCCAGTCCCATCAAAACCTGCTTCGTGATTTGCATGACGAGGTCCCGGGGAATACCCCTATGCTGCCATTTCTTGATCAGGCCTAGAAGATTCTCGCCAAGCACCTCGAACACCATACACACGTGCACTCCATTCGGTCCTTTGTGTTCGAACGAGTCGAGGAGACTGACAACATACTTTCGGCCGGGGTGGTTGGGATTCGCTTGGACGATTCGCTGGAGTAGTTTGATCTCGTCGATGGCAGTCTCGGTGTAATGGCTGGCGGATCGCACGACCTTTAACGCGACGTGCTTACCGTTCGTATTATCTCGTGATAGCCAGACTGTCGAGAAGTGACCCCATCCTAGCTTTCGCACGACCGTGTATTTCCCGTCCTTGAACTTTTCTCCGATCTGGACGGGGTGATATCCTCCCTTGCAATAATCTTCAGAATCTTCTTCGTCGGCCGTATTCTCGGCGGCATCTTCAGGGCCGGAGGACGACGTGGGGGAGTGTTGATTCATATTGCTGGATAGATGCGGTGGTCTGTATTGAAGAAGCCAATGTCAGTAACCATACTCGACAGAAAATATGTGCACATGTATAAGAGTAGTAACGGCGCGACTTTAAACATGAAGTGCGGAATAGAAGGAAAAATTAGTTATGACCAGCGCAAGCAAGCAAGCTAGCTGAACAAGTGTGAGGTGAGTAAGTAAGTAATGTGGCGGGTTGCAGCTCGTGTCCCTGACTGGCCGTGTGGCACCTTGATAGTCCGAAATCAGGATTGCCAATAAAAGGCGGACTTGGGGAAAAAATCCATCAAGATGCCTCGCCCAGAAAAGGTAGAGAGAAACCAGTCGCCGTTGTTTTTTTTTTTTTTTGGTTAATGGTGGCGGTGGGGGGTGAAAATAGAGGAAAGGCCGCGGGGTGTTCCCAAGCCACAATCATTAGTATGTAGATAGTAAGTGGTAATAACCTTTTCTTCATGGAAGCCATGGCGTCTGATGAGTCGCAATCTTGTCGGCGATGATAGTTGATAGATAATCGGGATTGAGGATAGCAAGCAAGCCAGTTTGGTAGAAACGCCGTAATGCGGGATGCGGATGTTGCTATATGTAATCCCACATGCACTTAAGGAAGCATATAAGAAATGCCAAGGGAATGGATGGAACGGGCAAGTGAGCGCGGAATAAAGCGAAGACTGAAAAATGAAGGACAATAGAAAAATAAAAAATAACAAAGTGACCACCAGGTATCAAGGATTCAGGTGAGTGAGGGAGCAAATAAAGTGAGTGAGCGATAAAAAAAATAAATCGCAACACAACACAAACTTAGACTCGACTCAACTCAACCCTAAGGTAGGTCAAGGTAAAAGATGGGATAGAATCAAGAAAGGGGAGTATGAATCCTTTCAAAAGTGGCGCGCTTGCTTTGATTTGCTTTCTGCTGCGTTGTGAGAGGCGGCAATAATCAGATTATTCAACCCCCTCCCCTTCGTGGTTCCAGTCAGTCCCCCCAGTCAAGTTAGTTCAACTAACCTGCTGTACCCAAGGTAGGCAAAGGGTAATGCAGAGATGAGAGCTGATGAAGCAAGACGACCCTGTTATGGCTGGAGAGGGATCGTTGCACGGTGAGAAAGAAGCTGTGGGCGCTAAATGTTCAGAGCACCAACGTACCAAAAGAGCACGTTGTTGAAGGTAGTCCGAGCTTTCTTTTTTTCTCGGTCGAGTCCCCCGATCCTGACAAGTCCAGGGGTGTGTTTTTCCCCCTCCAACCCCTCTATCAACAACACTCCGCAGTTGGTGTAGCGCTTGTCCCTTTTCAGGGTGGTAGGGGGTCTTTTTTAAAGAGGGCAGAGGGGGGTTTTGAATGATGAGTGGATGGTGTAACTCTTGAACTGATGGTCGGCTCGGCTCAGCCCCGCCAGAAAGCAGATGATACAGTGTATAAGCCCACTGCTACTACATATAATACACAACATCGTGGGATATGCGTGCGTATGTTATATGTAAGTATGCTTGTGGGTATGCTGTAGAAAGCACTGGCTAAGACGGGATGGCAGATGACCCGACAATAGTCAAATATCACTGCCTCGATGAAACGCTGACGATTAAATAGCCTTGCTATCGTTGCTTCTATCCGGTGCTGATTTGTGTATTCGGTGTGACTTGGTTTCCCCTCGGTCTCGGTCGCTTTCGTCATGGTTCCGTCCTGTGGTAACATATCTTGTGTCGGATATCCTAAGGCCTCGCAAAGGGTTGCTGGTTTTACTTCTTGCTTGCTTGCTTGCGCTGGATGCAGTGTGTTAAGTACCTACATATATTTGCACCCCAAACCCGTGCAACCCAACAATGATATTGTGCGCTGCAAGGTGGTGTGCATATGCAGTAGGGAGGACGGGTGTGTAAACAGAAGGCATAGAAAATAGAAAGGTAAAGAAAACTCGACTTGAAAAAATAACAATAACCATAACACAAAAAAGACAATATCAAAATCTTACCCTGGTGCTGGTCCCTCTGTGGTGATGATGGGCTTTAAACCGTCCTTCTTCCTCTTCTTATTCAGTAGTGTCGGGCTGGCAAGATTTGATGTTGTTGGTGAGCTTGTGCCGTTGCCATTTGCACCAGCCATCAATGGGATTGCGTTCGAAGATGTTGGATTTTCTGTCTGGCCAGAGACAGCAGACTGATCTGTCGCGTCCTTCGCGCCGTTCATTGTTTCGGGTGAAAAAGGCTATAAGCAGCGCACTTTCGCAAACTAAGGTATGATTCGTAGTCTGGGAGAGGGTGATTGGTGTAGAGACCGGGCAACACAAAGTTTTCGGCGTGCAATTCGGAGCCGGCTACGTACGCTTTCAGATGGGAATTAGGTTGATTGAGGGAAGGGAAATGCGAATTTCGATGCGTAGCGTAAATGGTGGCGGGTGTGGTGGTGGGAGGTTTGGATTCGATGTGGCGGTCGCATTCGCTGGGGAATTGAAGAATGCGAAACGAGATGCGATGCGATGCAATGCGATCGGTGCGATACAACGACAACGATATACAATATATGGAATGCGACCAAAGAACTCTTCTTCCTCTCTCTTTCCTTTTCTCTTTGTTCAGCAGATATTATTAATATGTTTTGTGTCGGGAATCTCGTCGGCGCAGTTGTCGGAAGCAACGAAACGAAAGCTACCTATTGCCTATGCAGTGATAGAAAAAAATGAATTATGATGGCATAATAATTGATGGGTGTGATCGACGAGGGGGGTGAGGAGATAGATAGGTCCTTTTTTTCCACAATGGGCTAAGGTTTATTATTAAGAGGTTGTATTCGCTGGTGGACTAGTAATGTAGCGAGTTAGCGAAAGAGTCTAAGTGTGCAAGTGAATTACAGTAGTTATTATAGTTATTAATATTTATTGTGTCTTGTCGCAAAATCTTGGATTTGACAACGTCATATAGAGATGGATGACTGTTACCGGGGAGTAGCGTGTCCTCGGTCCTTGGAATCGTCGTCAACGTGCATTTAAAACACAACCAGGAATAAAGGGATAGAGAGGCAATTTGCAGATAAAGATGGAGACAAACTGTACCTATTTATAATTGAGTCGTGCCCCGATGCCCAAATACGAAGAAAGTAGAAGCAAATCGCAACTTGTCGATTATAGTATTGGTTAGAGGATGAGAAGAAACAGAAGACAACAACACGACCTTTCTTTCGTTTCTTTCTTACCCTACACGTAAAATAGCTAGAATTCTACAAACTAACGGGAAAATGCCTTGACAAATAGAGTAGTCGGAATGGCAGACAAAAAAGGGGAAAGAGAGAGGGAGAGGGAATGATGCCATGCGATGCGCCGACATGTCTGATTTCATAAACGGTAGAATAACCAAAACGGGATAATACGAGCCTACTATACCTACATATGTACATGTATGTAGGTAACCTATAAAGTATGCTGATAAGATAAGGTATGTACCTATCTGAGAGTGGGATTAGCGGAGAAAAGGCGTGTACCTCAGATCATACGGTACCTACATGGAGGCATTTATTTAACAATCCGTATTATACCGGTACGTACTGTAAATATGTATCCATTCGCACTTACATCCATGTCCATCTACATCTACACCTACTTGCCATTTGACATAAACAACATTAAATGCAATTGGAATTCAACTCCCTATTTCGCTCCAATTCTTAATCCTTCTTAATCCCTCTTAATCCCTCTCTCAATTGGCATATATAATTCCCTATCACTCAAGGCCAACGTATCAAAAGTTGCGTAACAGTACGAAATCATGTGCGCCAAGGGACAATTGCAGACTCTGTCCCGTGTGACAAGAACTGGATCATCCTCCCCAAATCAGTAACCAAAGCTGTATGACCTCAACCGGCAGCACAAGCTCCAAACGCTACTGGTAACCAGCTTCTTCTAGAGGGAGAGAGACTTGTAGAATTCTTGGAATAAACCCATCCGTGGATATCAATCTTGAGCATCCCAGAATTTCTACTTATACATTCTGGGTTACAATCATAGATGCTTCCATTGCGCTTCTACAGCTCAGTGTAGATATCTCCCCCCCTGCTCCAACCGCCCAGCTTTACGGTTATCTTCATCGAATACAAACGGTAAACAACACATCGTTCACATATGCCACAATCCTATTCGTCGATCTAGCCCCGCGTTGGGTATCTACAACCGCTCGGCACCGTCTAATTGGGCAACCCGATAGGATAAGAGAGAAGAAGAAGTAAGACTTGATCTGGACTCGTCAGGGGCTCAACGGACCTTCCGAGTATTCCTCCTGTCCGAGATGTCTCGTTTCTGCGCACTTATCAACGAGTTATTTATTCGTCGAGTTTTATCCCGCGCATCGACGTTATACTGCTACCTCCCGTGGTCATGAGAAACCTCGCATTTCGTCATTTTGTATCATAATCTTCTCGGAATCAGACGACATGGAGTGTCTCGCCATGTGAACCGTAAAGCACGGCTAATTTTTCGCATGTAGCCAATGTCAGCATTCAGCTGCCCAACTGAGGTACCATGGGACCGCTAGCAGCATAGTGGCATTACACAGAATCCTAGCTTCGGTAATATCTTCATGCCACGGTCGGTGTTAAACGCTTTAGAATCCATTGGCAGTTTCAACCCGGACCCGAGTCTCGGAATTTCTCGTTGTTCTCTTTTCTGCTCGACCTGCAGCAAAAGGCGCACTTCCACTTTGATTCAACGAAAGCGCGATTGCATCATCAGCCGCCATCCACACTGTTCGTTCGACGACCCGCAAAGCCGCCCGGTTTTTCATTGGACAGGGACCTGGCGCTTGGGAAAAGCCAAGCTTTTATCCCTTGACTCGTGTAAGAGGCTTCTCACCGTGGCTGCTCACCGTGGCGGCTACAAACCCCGGATGTGTAATCCGCCGCCGGCGCCTCAAACTGTTTCGGCATTTCTTCCGAGAATTCGGAGCGCACAAGAGTGCAACGAATCACCAGCCGAGGACTACAGAACAGGTCGTATAATATGTGATTGTGCTCCACTGATGACAGCTATTACGTAGAAATGAATACGTTTAAAATGTCGAATTCATTCACCAACAATATATACTCTTCCTCGGCAAGTCGTCATATATGTAGGTAGTTAAGTTCTCCGTGACAATCTAGCTAAACTTATTTCTTAAAGCTCACCTGGCGCATCTTCACTAGGCGTCTTAATAAGCAGCAGCTCCTCCTGTCTACCATAGACCCATTTCCAACTACTTGTCGCGTCATCCCAGTACACATCCTCCTCTTGCGGAAACACGATGGATCGGTTTCTCTCGGGGACGAAGTGTTCTGCGAAGAGCTCGATGCTGTAATATGTGTTCTTTAGTAGCGGAAGGTCTCCGAGCACCGGAACCTTGTCCTGTAAATTGGTCATGCCTGCGGGGTGTCAGCGGAACGACGGCGAAACGTAGGTACTATATATGAAGCATACCGATCACAGTCCCCGCAGAATGGCCCCATTCTCCAGTGGCATGGCAATATATCTTGCCCTCGATTCCTTCGCTATGCGCTTGTTCCAACGCTACCCTCAAGATCTCGTTACCAGTCATACCAATTTTCATATTGCTCTTCACGATATCTTGTAACCGATTGACCTTCTTCAAGCCTTCAATGAAACCCTTAGGTACATCGTCCTCCGTTTCCCCGGGATACAGGACATACCCAATGTGCTGTGTATCGGTGTTTAAACCGAGAGCTGACACGCCAAAGTCGGTATGTATCAAATCGCCATATTCAATTGGGCGGTCCGGTGCCCGAGGATCGTCCATGACAGCGGGAAACTCATCAGCGGCAGGGAATCCTTGTCCCGTCAAGATGAACACACTGGGCTGGAACCAAGTGGTGTAATTCAAAGATTGAATTCTCTCTCGCATCCACCATTCGACATCCTAAAAGGCCGTTAGTCTTATCACACCTATCCTTTGGCCAGGTATGCAACGTGCGCAAGCTTACCCAGCTCGTAGACTTGCCAGGAACGATGACTTTCTCGCTAAACCCCTCTTCGATTATAGCCCAGGCCGTCTCCATCATCTTCCTATACCATGGTAACCTGCCGTTAACCATAGTCGCGACGAACTCAACACCAAGCATAGGCTCCAGCACAAACTTATCTTTCCACTCTTCTCCGATTCCTTTGATCACGGCATCCAACTCACCAGCATGCAACCCCCCGGAGAACGCGATCTCCGGGTGCGTATTCAGCGCGATAGACCGCGGTTGCTGCGTTGCCAAGATCTTTCGCAGGTCTGTCCACACAGCCTCAGTGTTCTCAATCCACGAGTAGCTAGACGGCGCACCATCTATCGGGTCCGCTAGGAACAGGTGTGTAGTACGCCGCCGTGCGGAAAATTGCGTGGCTTCCTTTAGCGCCCAGAAGACAGTGTCTTCGGCATACTCGCGCTGGCTCATCTGTGAATGTCGTTAGAGTGGATCGACAATAATTGGGATGGAGAGCTGACCAGCCAGGCGTCAATGCCGTATTTGCGCAGCAGTCTTGGGATGAGCGCTTTGCGCTCCTCCGTCCATCCATCGACCAACTCCGCTTGCTCCCGAAGAGAGGGCAGAGGCTGGAATTGTGGCGTCTTCCCAGGCGCAGTTCCAACATGTGCGTGTATAGCTATAAAGACAACCGCGCTGTTGATGAAGTAAGTGAGCAGTAACTTGAGACCCCGCATCGTGACCGTCAACCGTGTGGTCACAAATCTCTCACTTAACGCTTGCTATGATCTAGGTACCGCTCTTCTATTCCCGTCTTATGTAGGTAGACACCTAAATTCAATTGAATGCCAATTACCTAGAAAGTTCGCCAAGCTGGCGACTGTCTCAATCCTAGGATCCAAGACGACGTCTCGTATCTCGGAGGCGTATCATCCCGCTTCGGTTGGAGATCCCGATCTCGATTAAGCCGTCGCTTGGCGAATCCACCTATTCGATAAGCCTACCTACGGTGGGCCATTCCATAGAAACCGCCAACCTACCAAAACTTTAAAAATTAATGATATAATATATAATATATAATTATTATATATAAGGTATATATATTATATTTTTAAGTAAATTTAATAAAGGATATATTTTTAATATAAATATATATAATATTTTTAAAGCTATAATAATTATATAATATTAATATAATAATAATATAATAAGTTTTAAAAAGTTAAATAAGTTATATCTTTTTAAGTATTTATTTATTAATATTAAAGCTATTTTAATTTTTATTAATAATATTATAATATTTTTATATTAGTTTATTATTAGTTAATATTATTTTATATAATTATAATATTTTTTTAAATTTATTTTTAATTTTATTAATATATATTTTAAAACTTTTTTTAACTTTATTAATAATATATTTTCCTTTTTATTATTTAATTAAGGGATTATTTTATAACCTAATTAAGTTATATATTTTTTTTATTATAATATTTATTATTAATATATATATATTATTTAATATCTTTTTTAATAACCTTTTATATTTAAATTTAAATTACCTTTTTAATCTTATGGCTAAATTTAAATTATATATTAATAATATCTCTTTTTAAAATAGTTAAATTTAAGTAAAAATAATAATATATTTAAGGTAAAAAACTTAAGTTTACCTTTATTAAAATATTAATAATAATTAAATATTTATTATATTTCTAATTATTAATAAACACTTAGCTTATAATATAAGATTATTTTATATATTTATTTATTTATAATTTAAGATTTAATTAAATAATTATATAATATAATAAAAGTAAAGTATTAGGGGGAATTTATAAGTGATATTATTAAGGTTTAAATAAATTAAAAAGTTTTTTTTAAAATTTATATAAGTAATAATTGCTTAATTATTTAATTAATAAGATTAATAATATTAATAAGGCTTAATAAGAATTAGAAATTAATAGGTAAGAATTAAGAATTAAAGGGGGTAAAAATTAAAAAGGGTAAAAATTAAAGGGGGTAAAAATTAAAGGGGATAAAAATTAAAGGGGATAAAAGTTTTATTTAAAAGTCTTAATTATTTATATAATAATTAAAACGGTTAAAGGTAATTATACTTTTATTAATATATTTAAACTAATTTAATATAAAATAATTTAATTAAATATTTATATATAATAAGCTTTATATAATAATATTGTGTTTAATAGTTTTAATAATATTAGTAAAATATATTTATAAATATTTACTTAAATATCTAATATATTTTAAGTTTATATAATTATATATTTATTAATTATTATAATATATTAGGATATTTAATTATTTATTGTATTTATTTTTATTTTTTTTATTATTTCTTTTTATTTTTAATATATTAAATAAATATTTTTATAATACTTATAATTATTAATAATATTATATTATCTCTTTATATAATAGTTTATTATAACTTAGTTTAAATTATTTTCTTTTATTTTAATATTTTTTTAAATATTTTTTTAACATTATATAAGTATTAAAATAAGGTTAGTAGGTTTAATTTTTTATAAGATTTTTAAGTAAATATATTATAAGTTAATCATTATAAACTTATTATATTTTTAGTATTAAGAAATTATTAAAATTATAGTAATGGATTAAATTTAAAAGTTTATAAACCTTAATAAATAAGCTTAGGATATTTAATATATTTATTTCTTAATTTTAAATATTAATCTTATTATAATTTCTTTATAAAGTTTTAATATAGTTAAAAATTAAGTAAAAGTTATTTAAATAATATTTAATTTTATAATTATTTTACTCTTTTATAAATTCCTTAATATTATATTATATAATTTCTTTATAAATAGTATATAAAGTAACTTAATTAGCTATATTTTCTTTATAAAATTATTTAAAAATCTTTAAATTTTTAAAGTATATTTATTTAAAGTTAATATTAATTTATTAATTTTAATATATATATTAAATATATATAATTTAATAATTTATCATCTTTTTATATAATTATTATTATTATTACTTAATTTTCTTATTTCTTTTATTTATTCCTTAAATATAAAAATTTAAGATATAATTACTTTAGCTTTATATTTATTAGATATTATTTAAGTATATTATTTTTATTATTAATTTGATAATTTTAGCCAGATTATATTAGGCTTAAGTTATAAGGGATAATTTAACTTTATAATTTATTTAGGTAAGCCATAATTAAAATCTTAATTTAATTATAATAGTAAGGAATTATTTTAAGATATTTATTAATAAAAAAGCAGATTAATAAACTTTATATTATATGATATAATAAGAATATACATTAATTATATTATATATTTTAAATTTAATAAATTAAAATTTTTAATAATTATTTATAAATTATATATAATTTAGCTTAGGAATAATAAATTTCCTTTCTTTTTATATAAAAAGCTTAATTTCTTTTTATTAATTTACCATTTCTTAATAATATTAATAATATGTTTTTTAAATTATTATGTTTAATAAAGGAAGCTTTATATTCTTATAAATAAATTTATAAATATATTCTTTTTTATAATTATTTAATATATTTAAATATTATTAATAATTATTAAGAAAGTTTTTTAATAATTTTATAAATAAAATTTAATTTTTATTAATTAAAATCCTTTTATTTATATTATTTTCTATTTAAATCTTAATTAAGAAAATATATGAAATATTAATTTAATATTAATATTATAATTTAATTAATATTTTATTATTTTTTAAGCCTTTTATAAAGAAATAATATTAAATAAGTATTAAAAACTTTAAAGTATATTTTATAAGGTTATAATAATATAATCTTTAAGTTATTATTTAATATTTAATAAATTATAATTTAAGTTTAATTTTAAATTATTCCTATTTAAAATGATAAATAATGTTAAGTATATTTAATCCTATTTTAAAAAGGGTATGAAATTTTGCTTTAATATTGTTAATATATTATTTATTCTTATATAAATATTAACTTTATATAGCTTATTAAAAAAAGTATATTAAAGTTTGGAAACCATATTCTTTTTAAAATTTATTAATGATTTGGTATTAAAAAAGCTTATTATTTTAATATTATTAAATAATTTTTACTTTATAAACATTTATGTTGTTTTTTAGTTATAATATAATAACTTTAAGTTATAATATATTTAGCCTTTAATTATAATATCTTTTAAAAGTGAAATATATTATTTATTTAATATATTTATTAAATAAAATATTTAGGCAAATTTAATAATTTCTTTTTATAATATTTATATTAAAGGTATTTATTTTTTTAATAATATTTATAAATATTTAATCTTTTTTATTTATAAAAATAAATAAAACCTTTATTATAAGGATTATTTTTCTTATATAAGTAAATATAATTATATAGAAATATATATATAAATATTTAGGTAATTAATATTTAGCTTAAGGTTATATATTTATTTACCTTATATTTAGTTATAATTAGTATTTATACCTTTTATTATGGTAAAAATCCCATTTACTTTTATTTAGGTGGTAATTAGTTTTTTACCTTAATTACATTAGAATTAAACCTTTTTTTTTTAACCTAAATATTAAATTATTTTAAATAAATAGTTATATATAAAATCTCTCCTTTCTTTTATTATTTATATATCCTATTTTAATTATTAAAATAGCTTTAATATTATTATAAATTTTATTATAATGGACTTTATACTAAATTTAACCTTTAGCTTTAAAATTAATTAACAAATCCTTATATATATTACTTTAATTTAAAATTTTTTAAAAAATTTTTATAATAAAATAAAGCTTTATATTAAATATATAATTTATTAATTAAAAAATATTTTTTATAAACATAATAAACTTTATAATTTATTTAATAAAAGAATATATTAAATGAATAATATTATTATTAAAGTTAAGTTTTAAACTTATTTAAATAAGTTTAACTATAAAACTAATAAAATTATAATAAAAATAATTAACCTTTTATAACATTATAAAGAGTATATAAATATTAAATTTACCATAAAAAAGCTTTTTAATATTTATTTATAATTATTACATAACTTTTAGAAAATTAGGGCTTAATTATTTTACTTTTAAATTTCCTATAATAATTTTATTAATATATTATATAATATTATAATTTTAATATTTAAATTAAGTAAGGAATTTATAAAGTATTTTTACCAATTATTATATTTAATAAGAAAAATATTTATTACTTATTTTATAAAAGAAATTTACTAAATAAATAAGGTAGCTTAAAATTTAATAGCTTAAATTATGTTTAACATAAAGGCTTTTAAAAATTTAAATAGGTATAATTATTAATATAAATCTAAGTAAGCAATAAACAAAATAGATAATGTAATATAGTTAAAATTTTAGGTATAGTTATATTAACTAGAAAATTTGATTTAATAATAATTAATCTATTAAACTACTTAGAAAAATCTAAGGCTAAAGGGGATTTTATTTTATAATTAGTTATAAATATAATAATAAATAAAATTTAATTCTAATTATAAATTTAATTTAAGGTTAAATTAATTATAAATTATATTTAATATATATAAATATTTAAATAAATAATTTAATAAATTAAATATATATATTAACCTTTAATTACTTTTAAATAATTATTTTATATATAACATATAATTCATTAAAATAAAAGTGATTAAAAATATAATATTATTCTAAGTTTTAAAAAGTGAAATAAAAGATAAAAAAGTAAAATTAAGCTATAAATTAATAATTAAAAATAAAGGTTAATATAACTTATTAAATTAGTAAATAATAAGTATTAAATTTAAAGAAGAAGGGATTATTTATATCCTAAATAAAATAAAAGAATTAACACTTATTTATTTAAATAATTTAATATATATTATCTTCTCTTACTTTTTAATAATCTATTTAAGTAAAGTTTTATTCTATTATTATAAATAAATATTAAAAAGATATAATTTATATATTTTTAAAAGAATATAATAAATATAATTTGGTAATATTATATAAAGAAATCTATTTATATTTTAGCAGTTATATTAAATAGTATTTATTTTATTTAAAAATATTTTCTTAAATTATTATACTTAATTTTATATATTAAAATTAATAAAAAATAGATATATAATAAAGGATATTAAGTAAATAAATATAATAAATATAATAAATATAATAAAATTATAAAAGATTTATTATATATATATTAAACCCTAATTTAAAAAATCCTTAATACTTTTATTAATCCTTAATTAATTTCATAAATAATAAGTTAATTATAAAATGGTTAAATATAATTATATTAATTTAAGAAGAAAACTTCCTTAGTTAGGAATAATGATAAGTTAAACTTAAACTAGCCTAATATAAGATAAATAACCTATTAAAAAACTTAGATTTAATAAGTATAAAAACTTTAAAAGTGTTTAAATATATAAAATAAAAAAACTTTAAAAAGTTAATTTTAAATCTCTTATTGTTTAAATAAATTAATAATATAATATTTCTTAATATTTATATTATTTTATATAGTTTTTATATTATAAGCAAAGTGGGTAAGGAAATATATAAACTAATTAAAAAATAATTTAAATATATATATTATATATTTATTTAAATTTATTTTTATATTAAACTAATTTAAATATATATAATAATTAAAATTTAAGTTAAAATCTTTTTAATTAATTTCCTTTTATATAATTAATTTATAAATTATATAATTAGAAAATACTTATATAATATATAGAATATTTTTTAAAATGTATAATTTTATAAATTTATTTAATATATTTAAAAGATTAAAAATAATATTAATATAATTAAGCTTAATTTATATAATTAATTAATAATTATTAACCTTTATAATAATAAGATGTTTTGGAATTTAATAAAAAGTATTATAACTTATAAAATATATAAAGCTTATATAATAATATATTAAACTAAAATTAATAATTTATTATAAATAAACTTATTAATATTATTAAAATTATTAACAATCTTATCCTTTTTAGCCTTTTTATTAACAAAAAAGATTGGTTTATCTTTTTTAACCTTTTTACTAATGAAAATAATTAGTTTATCCTTTTTAACCTTTTCACTAATAAAGATAATTAACTTATCCTTTTTAATCTTTTTATTAGTAAAGATAATTAGCTTATTCTTATTAACCTTTATATTAATAAAAAAGATTAATTTACCTTTTTTATCCTTTTTATTAGTAAAAATAATTAGCTTATCCTTATTAACTTTTATATTAATAAAGAAAATTAGCTTATCTTCCCTTATCTTTATATTATAAATTAGGGTAAATTATTAATTTATAAATTTAAATAATAATGTTTAATTTTATAACTTATTATTACTTAAATTTTAAATAATATTATATATATTAATAACCTATTTAACTTTTATATTATAATATTAGGAAATTTTAATAAAATATTTTATATTAAAATTTTTATAGGAAAATTATATTTTAAATAAAATATTAAAAAAGTAGGTAAAAATAATATATTTACTTAATATTATTTTTTTTAGTTATAATTTAATATTATATAAGAAAATAGTATAATTATTTAGTATTTTATTATACTAATATTAAAAGGTATTAAAATAAATTTTAATAATAATATTAGCGTTAATAATAAATTCCCTTTTATTAATATTATACTTTTTTAAAAACTAACATAAACATCTTTAATAAATAAATAATTAAAAATCCTAATATAATAATAAGATTATAATATAAATAAAGAAATTCCATTTATACTTAATATTATTATATATAAATTTATTAAATTATTATTATAAACTACTATAATACTTTTACTTAAAGTTAAAGGATAAGATATAAATATAATAAATATTATTTTTATTAATTTATTATTCCTAAATAATATAGCCTTATATAACCTTATATTATAAGGGATATAAGGTTAAGACTTAATTTATTTAAAGTAATTATATACCCTATAAAATAACTTATTAGTAGCTTTTAAAAAGGATATATTATTAATTAAAATATTAAATATTAATAATAAATACTTATTACTATTTAAAGATTATATTCTTGCTATAAATATTACTTTAAATCTTTAACCAAAATAAATGCCTTATATTACTACTTAAAAATATAAGGCTAATTAAATATTAGGTAAATTTATCACTTCATTTAATAATAATGGCCTTATAATATAAAATAAAGTAAGGATTATTTATTTAAATTAATTTATATAAATATACTTAAATATTTATATAGTTAATATTAAATTGTTAAATATATTGGTTATATTATTTAAAATTATTTATAATAATATATATAAATTAATTAAAATATATTTTAATTAATAACTTAAATAAATAATCATTATTTTTTATATCATTTTAATATAATTTTCTAAATATTTTAATATAAGTAACTTAAAATTGTTACTTTTTATATATAACCTTTAATAATATTAACTAAATAAATTTAAATATATAAGTAAATTTATATGGTTGTTTATTATATATTATAATTTATTAATATTTAATTAAATAGCTAGGTATAGTTATTACCTACCTTTTCCCCTTTTCCCTTCTTCCTTTTTCTTCTTATTAATTATCTTTAAAATATAAAATATAATGAAAAGTTAAGTTAAAAATTATAACTTTTTTTTATATAAAAATTTTTTAAAAGAATATTAGCCTAAGTAATAATATATCCTAATTATATTAGATTTTATTTCTATATTAAAATGAAATAACTTCCTATTAAATCTTTAAGATTATTTAATTATAAGCTATTACTATATAAACTTTAAAAGTATTAAGGTAATAATAATATATTATTTTATTACAATCTTTTATAATAATAAGGTTAGTTTTATGCTAATATAAAACTATACCTTATTAATATTATTATATAAATTAAGATATATAATTATATAAATCTTAAACTTTTAAAATAAAAATATTCCTATAATTTATAATTTTAGAAAATATTTAATAATTACCCTTTTATTAATATATAAATAATGCTATATATTGAAATAATATTACTACTTTATCCATTTTAAATATTTAAAATTTATTAGATTATATTTAAATAATTTTATAAGGAATGGAAATATAAGGATAATATAATAAAACATTTTTATAAATTATTAAATATAGGAAAAAAAAGGTTTATATAATATCTTATTTATTTTTTATATAAATATTTAGCTAAAGCTTTAATATACTTTATTAAAGATATAAATTAATCATAGACTTTTTATAAAGTAATAAAATATAAGATAAATAATTTTTTATAAATAATAATTTTAAAGGAGGAGGTTTAATTATAAGCTTTAAATAATATTAATATTAGATTATATATAATTAATATATTTTAATTTTATATTTTTCATTATATTTTTGTTATTTAAATAACTTCTTATAACTAATTATTAAGTAAACTTATATCAATTATTATTCTTATAATTTTATTTTATTAACCTTTTAAAATTATATATTAATCCATTTTATTTAAAACTATTATAAATAAATATTGGTAAATATTTTCCAAATCTATTATAAAATAAATAATATTTATATTAATATTTACTAATAAATTTACTAGGGATATTAATAATAAAACTATTATAATAAAAGAAAATTAAATAATTTACCTTAAATTAAGTATATATTTATAAATAATTCTTATATTTAAATAATTAAAAAAATAAAATTAATATTATTAAAATCTTTAAATTTTTTTTATTTTATTAATATATATAATATTTAATTTTAACTTATATTTATAGTAGAATTATATTTAAATATAAAAGTTTTAAATAATAAGTTTTTTTTATTACTTTTTTAATATAAAAATATCTTTTATAATATTATTTATATTTAATTTCTTTATAATAAAGCTTAAGCCTTAAATATATATATTAAAATAAAGCTTATAATAAAATAAATTTTAATATTTATTTAGTTTTTTAATATTAATTTTATTTAATTTATTATAAGTTAAAAGACTTTTTATTATTATCTTTTAACCTTATTAACCTTATTAGCCTTATTAGCCTTATTATGTTTAAATATATTTACTTATAAATTAAAAAATATTAATTTTTTTTTATTAAAGATATAAATCTTTTAATATTTTTTATAGCTAATCTTTTTATATTTCATATTTATTTTAAAAGATTAAATCCTTTTAATCTTTTATTTAATATTAATTTAATAAATAGTTTAAAATTTACTTTATTTTTTTTATCTTTTAAAGATATTAATAATTATTAAATATTATCTTATTATTATTTAAATAATAATATTTTTTTTAGGTTTAATATTTTTAATTAATAATATATCATTTAATATATCTTATATAATTGATTTAATATAATTAATTCTTATATTAATTTTTTTAGCTTTATTGTTGTTTATATCTTAAATAATAATATTTAATTTAATTAATATTAATTTTAAAATCTTTTAATAATATTATAAAAGTTATTTAATTATTAAAACTATATAAGAAAAGTATTTTTAAACTTGGTAATATGGTTTAAATATTAAAAATATTAATATTAGCAATAAAAAATGGATTTGTAAAATCTATATTAAAAAAAAAGGTTTAATTTTTATTATATATATTACTTAATATTAAAGATAATTAGGTTAATAGGATAAGTACCTAATAAGGAATTATTGAATTAATTTAAGAAGTGGTTAAATATTATAAATAATATTAAATAGGTAATTTAAATAAGTATAAATAGTTTTATTTTAAATTTTAAGCTAATATTAGTTAAATATTTATATAATTATACTATTAGCCTTAATATATTATTTAATTTTATTCTATTATAAAGTATTATAAATTTTAATTAATATTATTATATTAAAAGGCTTAATAGGTTAAATAAGTTAATTGCTTATTTTAATATTAATCTTTTTATATTAAATGTAAGTTTTTATAAATTATTTTAATTAATTTATAAAATATATTAATTTAATCTATTTATTTTAAATATTTAAATTAATTATAATAAAATTTTTATAAATTGCTTTAATTATAATTATAATATACCTTTATTTAAATATATTAGCCTATTTAAAAATTTTTTAATGTTTATTTATAATATATTATAATTTAATTATTTTAAATGTTAATTATAATTAGGTATATTATATATGTTATATCTTAATTTGATTATCTTATCCTAATTATAATATAGGTTTTATTAACTTTTCTAATTATATTTATAATTTTAAATATAATAATTATTTTATTAAATAAATTAAATTAATAATATTTATAATATTTAGCCTTATATAAAACTTAAATTATTACTTATACTTATTTATATTTTTATTAAAAAAACTTAAGAAAGATGATTAAATAGGGGTTTATAAGTTAAGCTTTAAAATAGGATAGTATAAGGTTAATATATTCTTTTAATATTATTAAAAGATATTAAAATAACTTTATTATTAATAATTTTAAAAATAATATTAATATAAGCAAAAGAATAAAGATTATTAATTAATTATATAAATATAAAAATAATTAACTCACTATTTTAAAATTAAACCTATTATTAAAACCAATTTTATTTTATTTAATTTATAATATTTATTTTATAAAAGATTATTTATTTATATTTTAATCATTTTTTATTACATCTATTTTCTAATATATATAAAGAAAATTTTTATCTTTTTAAAAGATTTAAAATAATTTTAATAAATTAAAGATTATAATTAAAAAAATTTTATATATAAAATTAATTATTTTATTATATATTTAAATAAATTAATGCTTTATATTTACCTTATTTAAAAGGTTATTAAGTTTAAATATTAAATTTTAATTAAGCTTTTAAACTTTTTATTAATCTTATTTTTATTTAAATTTAGATTTGGCTTTAGTTTATTTAAATCTTTGGTTTTCTAATTTCTTTTTTAATCTTTAAGGTATAAATAGGATTAAATAATGTTTTTAAGGGTTTTAATTTAATAATTATAATTATAATATTTAATAATTATTATTAATATTAAAAAGGAGAATAAAGAAATAAGTATAATAGTGGTTTAATATGGTTTTTAATAATTTAAATATAATAAGAAATAGAAAAATGTTAGATATATTTTTTATTTTAAATATTTAAATAAGGATTTGGCTTTAAATATAAGTATATCTTTAACTAATAATATTTATATAAATAAGTAAAAAGGTATTTTTATATATATATATATAAGTTAGAAATATAGAATTTTTAATAATATAATATTATATTATTTAAATTTAAATATTTTTATATTTAATTTATATATTATTTAATTCTTTTATTTTAAAATATTATAACTTATATTTTATTAAAATATCATATTTCTTTTTCTTTTTTTAAAACTTATTTATATAGGTTAATTTATATAAAACAAATTTTGTAAATATTTTAACCTAAGATTAATTTAAAAGGATCTCATTTTATAATTAATATTAACATCACCCTAATGATTTTATTACTATATTATTTTTGGATTTTTATACTAATATAGCTATTATTTAATATTAGAAATTAGTTTTTTATAATTAATATATTAAAATAAATTAAATATATAAAGTTTTTAATTAAAAAAATATTTTTATTATTAAGAATATTATTATTAAATTTAATTATTTAAATAATATACCACCTCTTTAAAATTACGTTACATTTAATATTAATAACATAAAGATTATTAACTTAGTTTATAATTATTTATATAATATAAATATTAATATTTTTATTATTCTTTTCCAAAATAAGGTATATTTATATTTTATTTATTATTTATACTTATTATATTTTATTATGATTAATAAATATTTCTATTTAAATTAATAAATATAATATATTAATTTAAATATATATTTTTAAAATTATTTTTAATATTATATAACCTTACCTTACCTATTTAAAAAAGATTTTATTTAAAAATTAAATAAGGAATATTTTAAGAAAATTAAATTAAATTAAATAGCTATTTCCTCTAAACTTATAAAGGTTATTATATATTTATAATAATCTTAAATTTATTAAATTTAGGTAAATTTATTAAAAAAAAATATAATATATTATTTATAATAATTAAAGCTAAAATAAAATTAAAACTTATTTATAATAATTTTAACTAATTAAATATTATTATTTAAAATAGGAAGATTATAAAAATAATTAATTAAAAAATGGTTAAATTTTTTAAATTAAAATATATTATTAAAATTTTTAGTTTATATTATATATTAATAAAATTATTTCTAAAAGATTATTATTTAATAAAGAAAAAAGTTTAAAATTAAATATTTTAACATAATTTATATAAAAATTTATAAGGATTTTTTATTTTTTTTCTTTTTTTTCTTTTATATATATAAGAAATAATAATTATTTATTTATAAAGATTATATTATAAACTTCTTTAAATAAATAATAGGTTTTTATGTTATATAACCTAATATTATTAATTTAAAAGGAAAATAAGTAAATAATATAAGTAAAAAATATAAGTTTTAAATTATAAGGTTATAATTTTTAAAATATAAATATAATTTAAAAGGAATAAGTTATTTAAATAAATAATTTAATTATTCCTTTTCTTACTTTTTTATAATCTTTTCTTTATTCTTTATAAAATTATTTTTATTATAATAAATAGTTTAAATAATTTTAATTATCTTTTTATTTTATATATTATTATTAGATAATTTAAGTAATATTATTTAACTTATCTTAAATATACTAATCCTTAGGAAAATTTATTAAATTTAACTTCTTTAAGGTTATAAATATACCTATATATTACTTATAAATACTACCATTATAAATATATAAATTCTTTTCCTTTTATATATAATTAATATATTTATCTTTATATTATCCTTTTAAGCTAATATACTTAAAGAATGGCCATATAATTAAAATAAAAGAGTTAAGATTTAATCCATTAATTATACTATAATATTATTTATTACACTTTTAGTATAAAATATTATTATACTTTCTTTTATTTATAATAAGTAAGTTTTAAAGTTAATAAGGTTTATAAAAAAGCTGGTATATATAATAGCTTAAGGGGTAATTATAAATTACTTTAATATAAATTTAGCACATTTGCCTAAGGTGCTTTAATAAAACATTTTATATTTTTAAACTTAAATTAATTATTCTTTAAAATATATCTTTTTAATTAGGGTTAATTTTTTATTTATAATATATATTTTTATCCTTTTTTAATAGTTTGTATATATTAATAATATAATAATACTTCTTATTTAATAATGTATAATTATAATATAATAAATAAAAAAATTTATAATAATTTAAGTTATATTAAACTTAATTTTGAAGCTTATTAGCTTTAGGTTTTCCTAATCTAATTAAATTAAAAGTTAGCTTATTAGTATATCTTTTAATAGTTATTTATATTATAAGATTAAATACTTTTTTATTAACTTAAGTGGTTAAGGAAATATTATATTAAAGAAATAAATAAAATATTAAATTACTTTGCTTTTTTTATAAATGATTTAAGGTAAGTTTATAAATAATTATGGAAATTTTATAGCTTAATTATTAATAATATATTATTCTTTAATTAATTCCTTTTTCTTTTTAATATATAAGTAAATATTTAAATATATAACATGTTTATATATTACCTTTAATTTACCCTTTCCCCTTTATTAATTATACTTTAAACCTTATAATATAATTTTAAATTTATTAATAATAAGTTAATTATTATATGTTATATAATCTATTAGGAAAATACTTAAAAGTAAAATATATTTTAATAAATTATAAGGATAAGGATTAGGATTTTTTCTATTATAATAGCTTTAAGTATTATTTATTTTATTAAAAACCTTTAATTTCCTATATGATATTTATTATTTAAAACATTCTTTACATTTATAAATATTTTCTAATACCTTTAATAATATATTAATTTTATAGCTTAACTACTTTATATAAAATTGCCTAATATTTTTCTCTTTTAAAGATATAAATTATATTAAAATTAAGAAATACTTTTAACTATATATATTTAAGTAATATGAAAATATGTAATTAATGGTGTAATAAGATTATTTAATAGTTTATTATAATATAATTAGGAGGATTAATAAAAGGGATTATTTATTTAATTTTAATTTTTAATTATTCCTTTAAGCCATTTAAAAAAATATATAATATTAATATATCCTTTTTTAAACTTTAAGCTATATTATACTTAATTAAAATATTATATTATTAATATATATAAGGGATAAAGATATAATATTAAAAATAAGGTTAATTATATATTTAATTTAATTTTTAAATAGAAATAATTATTTTATAATTTTAATTTATAATTATAAATATTAATATTAGATTTTTATAAACTTATAATTATATAGTTATAAAAATTAATTTAATTTAATATTTTAACATTTATAATAATGATTAGTAAAAAGTGAGTTAACCTTATCCGAAATTAATGATAATATTATTTAAAATTATAATACTTTATATTATATTATAAAGTAATAAAGTTTTTAAACTTATAAACTAATGGTAATTAACTTCATTTAAACATTTATAAGGAAAGGGTTTAATAATTAGGTAAAATTTTATAATCTTAAAGTTATAAAAAAAGAAATGGTTTAATAATAATCCGATTAGTTACGTTATTAATTAAGTTATATGTTTAATATAAATGTATATATCCTATAAGTTATAATATTATCTTATTATAATTTTATTTAATAAAAATGGTTATATATGAAAATATTATTACTATTTAATATTATAATAAGTAAATTTTAAAATATCCTAATAAATTTATCACCTTTATTACCATATTTTAAAGGATTTTAAAAGGTATTAATTAATATATTAAATACCTTATAATAATTATAATCTTTTATAAGAATATCTTAAAATATATTAATAAACTTATTATATTAGTAGTGTTAAATTATAACCCCTAACATAATAATTAATTTATTAAATATATTTAATAAAGTGATTAAATTTTTAATATTTAATATAATTAAGTATATTAGTTAATATATAAATATTTTAATATTAGGTATTAATTAGTTAAAATTTTTAATTTACCTTAAGTTATTAAATATGTCTTATTAATATTTTATAATATTAAAATCTAATATAAATAGTAATTAATAAAATTACCTATTACCATTATACCCTTTTAATTGGTAAAGCTAGGGTATAAGTAAAGATAATATATTTAATATTTATAATAAAGGTTTAAAAGGCTTTTAAATAAAATCTTAATTTAAAAAGTATAAAGGTTTTTATAATTTATAATATTATTTATTAAAGATAATTTATTTATATATTAATTATTTCTTAATTTAATAATTAAATAAAGTAAATTAGTATAAGTATTTTATTAATTAAATTATAATATTTATTTTATAATTTTTAAATAAAAGTATATTACTTAAGATATAAAAATATATAAATTAATATTATAATAAAACTATATATTTTATTTAATAAAAAATAAATATTATAATTTAAAAAAATAATTAAAGTATAAGTAAAATAAATGATTATATATTAAAATATTTAGTAAAAGATAAAAATATTATCCTTTTAATAATTAAATATTTATTTATTTAAAATATTATTTTAAAAAATTTAATTTTTAAAGATTTATGTATTATTATATTTTATTAACTTTCCTTAAGATTTATTTATTATAACCTTTTTTTATAGCCTTATTTTATGGTTAATTACTTCTTTAAAATTAACTTATTTTTCTTTACTTTATTATTTTTTACTTGCTTATTTTTTATTTTATTACTTTTTAAATAAGAAGTATTATTTAAAGATTTTATAAATTATCTTAAGGGTTTTTAATAAGGTAATAATATATTTTAAGTTGTCTTTTTTAAATATAATATATATTTTAATAATGGATTTTTTATTTTTAATATGTTATTTATATTTATTACTTTATTAAACTTTTTATTTAAATTTATTATAATTATAATTATAAATAAAAAATATAGTTTAATTATAATATCCATTATATTTTATTTTTTTTCCTTTATTTATAAAAATATATTAAAAATATATATATATAATTCCTTATATTAATTTTTTTTTAATAATATAAAAATATTAATAAGGTAAATAATAAAGTATTTTTTATATTTTTAATTTTAATTTTGTTAAGAAATGTAAAATTATGTTTTAATATTATTTAATATAATATTAAAAGTAATAATAATGGATAGTATAAAATTATCCTTTTTTTTTAAATATTAATTAAGTTTTTAAATAATATTAAAATAAATAATATATTTTATAATAATTTAATTTTAAGTAATTATTAAAGGTTAAAAAGTATTAATATTAAAACTTTTATATTTAATTATAAGAAATAAAAAGTTAAATATAGTATAAATTTTAGTTAATTTATTTATAATTTTAAGGTATTAAAGTTTTTTAAATTAAGTAGGTAAATTATTTTAAAATATATTAAGTTTTAAATAAGGAAGTTTTACTTTTGTTAATAAATTTAAAGGAATAGTTTAATAGTAAATAAGTTTATTATTAAATTTCTTAAAGTAAGAATTTATAAGTTTTTCTATTATATTAAATAAGTAAAAATTAAATCTTTCTTTTATTTTTATTTTTATAAGTATAATATTAGGTATAAATCTTTTTAAAATTATAATTAGGTTTAACCTTATTATGTAGTTTTTCCTTAAGTTAAATATCTACTTAAAATACTTTTTTTATTTTAATAAAATTACCCCTTAATTTATTTAATCTTTTATATTTATTCCCTTATTTTTTATATTAAATAATAATAATTATATATATTTAAATTATATTTTTAATAATAAAAGGTAGTTTTCCTTATATTTAATTTTATTAATAATTTAAATAATATTATTTGGAATATTATAAAACTTATTATTAAAAAATATATTATTAAGATTAAAATAATAGATATAAAATTTTAAATTAGTAATTAAATTTATATATTTTTTAATTTTAATTTATATTATATTAATTTTATTAGATTTTTAAAATTTAATATTATTTATATTATAAATTAAAAGTATTAGTATTTTATAAATAAAACTTATAAATAATATTTTAATAGCTTTATAATTATTTAAGATTTTTTTAAGCCTTTTTAATTAGGATAAGTTAAGATTTATTAATAAATTATAGTTTATAAAAATGTAATAATTAATATTAAAGTTTTTAATTAAAAGTAATTAATTATTTAATATTTTTTAATTTAAATTAAAATATATTAACCATATAAAAATAATATAAAAAGTAAATTTAAAAGGGATGTTATTAAAAATGTAATTTTATAAAAACAAAGGAAATAAGTAATTAAAAATAATTAAAGTTAACTATGGTTAATTAATTTATATAAAAATGTATTAATATAAGGTAACTTACTTATAATAGTTAAATTATTTATATCTTAATAGCTTATTTTATCTTTAAAGATTTAAGTATAATATTTTTATAATTAAAGCTAAAATTTTTAATAAAAAAATATATTAATTTAAACTTAATTAATTTAAATTTTTTCGTGTAAGGCAATTTAACCTTATTAAATAAATTATACCATTTCTTTTAAGGGAAATATTTTTTAAGTAATAAGGCTTAGCTTTAAAAATATATTATAATAATAAGAAAAGACATTTTATAATTATTATTAAATTAAAATATATACTTATATTTATATAAATATATATATTAAAAAAAGTAATATTTTTAAGTTAAAATTTAAAAAGGATATTAAAAGGGTAAGTGTGTTTTTTTTAATAATTAAAATTATTATAATAATTTTTTAATAATTTTAAATAATTAAGGTAAAATAATTATTTATTATATATATATAATATATTATAAATCTTATAATAAAACATTATTAATAATATTATAAATATTATTATTATAAAGGGAATATAAAATACTTTAAAGGTTTATTTAAAAGGTATTTTTTATATTTTAAAGTTAATTAAAAAGTTATAATTTAATAAAAATAAAATAAAATAATTAATTAAAAATATAATAATATAAAGGAAAAGATAAAAAAGATAATAATTTTATTATTAAAAATAATAGCCTTTATTAATATGCTTAAAAAAAAGGTAAAATATAACTTAATTAAAAAAATATAATAAATTTTAATTTATTAATTATATTTATATTTATATTATATTATATATATATATTTATAATATATTTTAATATATAATATAAATTATTTAAAAATATTATTAATATATATTATGTTATATTATTAATTTTTAAAGTTTTAGTAGGTTAGTGGTTTATTACTAAATGGCCAGCCATCCTACCCTTTTAGGCAAGTATGTAAACAACGCCACAACGCCTAGGATGACTAAGGGTCGATAAGGAGAAAATCACAGCTAGAAACAAAGAAGAATTAATTGTTAGTAGTATTAAATATGTGGAAAATAACCAGGTATTGGATAGAAACAAAATGGAGCTATTACTATATAGTATTACGTTTAACTTGGGCAACGACGACGGTATGCGCGGGTTCAGTTCTTAAAATGTTCGAGACCCTTGAAACCCTGAATCGCTCTAGGTTCTTGACCTTAGACGGCCTAAAGTAGTACAAAGACTAGCAGGGCTGTAGACGGATTTCCCAGAGCTATAAATCCATTCCAATAATTAAGAAAATTCTGTTATCTGTAGTGAAAGCGGCTATTTTTTAGGGGGTCGATTACTATGAAGTCTAAAAGGTAGGCCATCTTGGCCACCAGATCATAAGTCAAACAGGCCTTTATACAGGTGTAATTGGCTTCATAACTCTCTGCCAAAGAAATAAGATAGATACACTCCCGGTATAAATAGGCGTTTGTGGGTCTTGAATACTAGAATTCGTAGACATAAATAGGGACGTGAATATCGCTTTGTTTCAATGATGGTGACGTGATATCAAAAGGGGGGAGGGGGGATGGGGGAGATCAGAGAGACGCGATGACCATCATGACTTCATAATAAACACGCTTTCTTCTTCGCAACTCTAGTCAAGCTAGAGATTGCAATGAAAAGACAAAAAAAAAGAATCAGCAAAGCTGAGAAGTTTCCAAAAATTAAGTAATACCTCAAAAAGGAGGATTTACTACTGCGTGACAGAGTCACAACCTCTACGTAGAAATGGGTAAGTAGCATCACATAGTTGACAGGAAAAGAAAAGTTATACGTACCTGATCCCTCACGCCAGGAGCACCCAGAAACTGATTGACCTAGGACACCCGCGGAACCGTCCGAGTTAGGCGGACGGAACCATCCTAGTTGGGCAGTCGCCTAATGCCTGACCTTTATTGCTTCATGAGCTCAACATCTTTCGCGGCTCGGTAGCTATTCCCCCGGACGGAAACAACTACCTTCGAGGCTTGTCTCCTCGCGCCCAGTGGGTGTCGATTTTCCACCGCCTCCAGCCGTGGAAGAGGACGGTAGGCCCACCAAGGTTGCCGCTGCAATGGGAATGGGTAAGCAGTCGCCCCCTCCGTCATCCACGGAGACGACTGCCGAACTTCCCTCGCCCTTCACCAAGGGACGTCACCATCCCGGGGCACTTCCCCCCCGGGCAGGTGAACACGACAGACTGCCAATACAAACACAGCCGCCGTCCCTCTCGGACTAGCTAGATGACACGAGACACGGTAAAAAGTACTTCTCTGCTCCTATCTCTTCGCCTAACTCCGCGAAGGTCCAGGGACCGACTGGTAATCATTGTTCTACGGCTCCGAAATGCCAACTAGGGGCGACTACCAGTGGTTTGACTAGAGACTAGAGGGGTGCGTGCCGAAAATGACCTGGGTGAGGGTACCCCCTTTCCTCTAAGCGACAAAATGCCGCTTAGGAGAAAGATCCAGGCAGAACGGCGGCGCGTAGGACATCCACATGTGCAAGGCCGCCGAGCCGCCCGAATGGAAAGGGGGTATGGGTTGCCGCCAAAATGCTGACAAATAGTGAGATAAGATAATCGTCGTGGAATCGGTGGAGCGAGAGAGACGAAGTCGAGGTTGGTGTTGCGTTGTTTTTCCTTAGTGTCGCAGTGTTTCCAACGGCTGGATGAAATATTAGGGTATGAATAAATAAAAATGTGTCCATAGAAGATGATGGATTGGTAAGAATGTTGTAGAAGGTGCGACAGGTACGTGGAAGTAGTGGAAGCAGTGATAGTGTGCTGGGATAAATGCTGGGGACGGAGTGTAGGTTGAGCGTTACCAGGGGGATGATGTAGCTAATAGCAACGGGAGATTGGCAGGACGAAACGGTAAAGGAGGATGAATGAAGACAGGAAGATAAAGTAAGAAAAAGGTTGTATAACAAGAGTATGATAGGAAAGAGGGGTTAACGTGCAAAGGTTGCTGGGGAGACAGTGTCATGGACAACGACGATAAGGTGAGAGATAAGGTGGTCCAAGTGGGAAGATAGAAGGGGCTGTGGGAATATATGCCTTGGTAGAAGAGATTTGTATGAAGGGAAAAGGAATAAGTGTAAGAAGACTGGGTGGAAGAAGGTCAAGCAGGAAATGATGAGTTGAGAAGGAGAGACAAAGTTAGGCGGGGTGATAGGAATGTGAAGAAGGAAATGGGAAGGATAGGATGAGGAAAGGTAATGTTCAGTACTTACGTTGATAAGAGTATGAGTTGTTGCTAGGTCCAAGTTGAGGTCGAGCAGCCAGAGGCAGAAGATGTTGTTGTGGGAAGAAGAAAGAAGTGAAGCTGGAGAAGTTGGGGGGGAGGTGCTGGGTATTTATATGAAATCTGAGGGCTATCTCCGGAGGCTGATTGTGAGTACTGATTCTAGGAGCTGATCCCCGAGGCAACTGCGCGATACAATTATTCAAAGTTGACCGTGCACACGGCGGTTGAGGTATTGCGTCTAGGCAGGTACGAAGGTATCCCACCAATAGAAAATTAGATACCTAATATATTTTCATTGTACCTGGGTACTATTAGGTTGTTTTACACGTTTCTATTTTATTTATTTTCTTTCCTGAAGGTCTGTGCTATACAATATTGTTTAATACACGTACCTACTAATATTGAATGTACGTATATAGCCCCTATCTCCTTAGAAACCAGGTGTACGTATTGAATGAATTTAAATATTCAACACATCAACCACCAATATGAAATAATAGAGTGGCCCATGCGTTACGCATATTATTGCCTAATCTAGGACGGCAGTGATATTATATCAGTCGTGTTGTCGATGCGGCTCAACTGCATAAGGTACGTACTAAGTAAATTCGTACAGATCAACCAATAGAAATTAATACGTGCAAACCTTAACGGGCTCGACACCAATCGAATAATTCGCAACTTTAGATTTATTCCTACCTACACACATATTTACGCTATATACATAGGTACTTACTTACTGTACATTCTCCATATGGCTCAAATCTTCCCCCATTTGGCATCTCCTTGGAGACCCATTAAGTATTTCGTAATGTGAGTCTGATTAGGTCTTTATTTAGGTACCTAGGTACTCAGCTTGCTATTCCGTAGAAACAGGCATCAACATAGGTACCTAGTCTTATTATTCATAACTGGAAGGTACTAATAAATCTGCTAAATTCTTAAAAGGGACCTCGTGGTGAATTAGATACAAGAAGACAAGTCATAATATACGTACCTTATCCTTATAATTTAGCTATATCAGCACTAAAAATGCTTAAGTCGATATTGATGTCGCCTGTGAGCTATTGTCTTAGCCCCTGGCAACCGTGATGGAAGCTCATTGTCAGGGGTAAAAGTGGGGCTACCCGATGGGCAGCTGGAAGTATCACGGTTTCTCATCTCTAGGGAAATCTAATTTCCCTGACAACCGACTGAATAATAACGAACAACATGGGAGTATTAGCAAAGGGGTTGCACAGAACGAGTATTGTCGAGAAATGGAGACGAATATAATCTGAATTGGATCCATATGATGAGACAAGATACTTTTTTTTTTCGCTCACACTAAATCTTCTCTAAGGTAGAAAGCTCTGCCCTGATAATTAAGAAGCGAAAGACTTAACTCCTCAATAACTATACGAAACGAGAAAGACGAGCGAATTATTATTAAATACCCAACACCCTAACCTAGTGAATCAATGTGGACTTTGAACCTCGCTAACTCGAATTCCGATGGTGCGAAGGCAACCCTGGAACAAATCTGTGCTGAGGTGTTACTCATCAAGAACATTGGCTGGAAATTGATAGTTGCTTGGTATCCACCAGTCTTCAACTGTCTCAGTATTGGGTGCAGCCGGTGGATGTATGTCCCCAGGTAGAGACATGGTTTCCATCGACAACGCGTTTTGCCCACGGCCTTGGAATCTCTGTGGCCACATCATCGATTCAGATGCTACGATGGCTGTATTGTTAAACGTGTCAGGCTGTCTAATATAATAGGGGTGGACAGGCTGAGGTTCAAATCGGGCAGGATTGTTCCTTTCAGCTGTGTGCGGTTGTCCAAATATCCCCGCCGTCGTCCCGGGAGTCGAACAAACCAACGACGAACCCCTATGCTCAGGACTTCTTGGATATTGCTGTGGCTCTTGAATGCTTCCCTGGATACCATCCGGCGACATGTACCGTGGTGTGCTAAACGTGTCAAACGGAGGTTGCAAACCAGATGATCCGTTGCCTATTTCGGTCGCCCCCTCTGTGATATGAACAAATTCGTCTTCTGAAGGCTGGAGTCCTTGCAATTCAGACTCAAAGCTGTTTTGCTGGTTCTGTATATATCGTGGAATGGCCATTGAGCGCTCTAGGATATTATTAAAATTCTCCTGGACAAGATTCATAATATCTCGAGCAAGATCCTGGCCAGCCCCAGGGGCATGGTGCTGTTGAGCAACGAGTCCATGTATACCTCTACATAAAGCCTGTTTGGTCCTTTCGTACTTCAAGAAAACTTCATGGTCCTCAACAACAGGAATAAAATCTGTTGTTGAGTAAGTGGCTATGATAGGGTGAACCAAACAGGAACACGTACCAGGTTCTGGTATAACCTCATCGTCAGGAAACAATATCTTGTAGAGGTCCGGCCATTCTTCGACCTTGTCATTTCTCCTGCTCTTTAACCGAGATTCTACCTCCTTATTGAAGCCATCCTCAGGGTCGGTGTACTGAGAACTCATCCTTGGCTGCGGCGGAAATGGACACTGTTCATAATGGGCTAACATATTGTGACCCTGGGGGAATTGTTGTTGGCATCGGGTGCAAGTGCGTGTGGAGGAATCGTTCTTAAAGTGAATAGACGTGAGGTGCTTTCTGCTTCATGTTAGCTGCGTGATCCCCTTTTCGTCGTTCCCGATACCCTGACTCGAAGTACCTCTGGATCGAAAATAGGGGTTGAATTGGCTCATTGTAATCATGAAGCCTAGTACCTGAGACAAAATAGAAAACTTACTTCAACTGCGACATGGTTTGATAAGATGTGTTCGCACATTTTTCATAATCACGAACATTGAAACGAATAGGATTGCGCTTCCTATAAGGACAACTGAGTTCCCCTTCAACCCGGTGTTTTTTATACCTCCCTCTAATCTTGACATAGCTCTCCGGAGAAGAGCCTGCTTGAAATCCACTACCGTATGACCGCTTTTTGTCGTTGGGTGAGGAGAGGTCGGCACCGGCAATCGGAATCGCACCAGCACGGGTAGATTCGCTACCCTCTCCGGCGTCGTATGGATCCACTTGGAAATCCTCGATGTCATTATCTTCTTGTTCGGTATGCGAATCTGGTAGGTGGTGTCCTTCATCTTGTAATATGCCGGCACACTGTTGTTTCACTTGCTCGAAGGCGTAGATAACTCGAATAGGTCGTATCAATCGGTGAAGGCTTATGCCAAACCACTGCGATAAGGCATCATTCGCTGCCTTCTCAAGATCAAGATCATCTTCTGCTGAACTGGCATCTGATACGCTCAGGCACTCATATAGGCTGAAGGTATCTGCGCTGGATGAATCTGTTAATACTTTGTTGATAGCACTCGGATTCGGGCTGTAATCCATAGTGTATTGCTTGTCTGATGAGGCGGCTACCAGGTTATCTTGATAACTCATGATCGTGTCAACTTTTTCTGGGAGCATTGCCCTCGGGATGGTGGATATATCTGGAGAACTGCCAATATCGTGAAAGTTGACGGCACTGTTGGACTGGAATTGCTTTCGATGCCCAACAATGCCTGGTATTGTAGATTTGAGACGCCCTGCGCTAGATGAATCCGTCATATAGCCGATGCCACGAAGATCCGCGTCCATATCTGTCAGATTCACCGGACATGAGATTGGAGTCGACGGACGTGAATGTGATGGGGTGGTTTGATATGGGGAATGACAAGTGAAAGTGGGATTGCGCGAAAATATCGTGTCATACGACTTGGTATCCGAGTTTGAGACGGTTCCCATTGAATGAAGATCTTCAGCAATATTCTTGTTTCTAGTGAGGCTTTCAATTGATCGTGACATATTTTCCATTATTGGTTCCGTATTCCTATTTAAAAGAACACTTAGAAACTCCGAACGGGCATAGGTCGTCCTTATTTGCCTTTCGGGTGCCTGACTCTATTCAATTTGGAATAATAATTTGGAGAGGACTTCTAAATGGTTCCAATACGCACGTAAGGGAGTTGGTCGGTAGGATATCGTGTCGGAAGCTCTCCTACAACTTCGTATGATCTAATCTGGTAGATGTGGATGGATGAAACCTGGCTGCTGACGCCGCATTCGCGTGTTACCACGAAATGGTGTTTACAGCCGATGATGGAGGAATTATTATGATTGGTTCAGTCAAATAAACCTGAGGTCTGAATTCCCTAAGCCAATCCCCAGCCACCAAGCTCGGCGTATGATGGTGCCTTATGCACGCCTTTAGTAGCTGAGTTCTTCGTATGCACCCCTTCACCGAATAAAATCATGCTATAGGCTGAAGGAAGGCTAACGAGCATATTACCTAGCCTCTTTTGAGACATGTACATTGATGTTTAATGCGCAAGCCTTGCTCGATGACCTGGCCGGTATCGGTAAGCCACATTGTGTCCAGCCCGGATTTCGACTCACCCTGGGCGCTTCAGTCAATATTTCCTCAGGTTAATTATCCTTAAACCAATTTTTGTTCAAAGAATAGATTGTCCCTTGATTTAATAGACCTGGACGCAAAATTCGTTGATTCCGAAGGGCTGGTGGCAGTCTTTATACGTTTATGAATTCGCGCATCTGCTCTTTGGAGAAAAGCAGGTTGAGGCTCTACATACGGAGATGCCAGTGTTCGCGCTGGCGTTAAGGAGTGCGCGACTGAGATATTACAAGTATATGTTGATACCTTTCAAATCTAGGCTCGATGTTTTCTTTGAATTTCGGAGGAGATTCTTGGCCAAAGTTGTCTCAACCTAGAAGTTACCTGGTCCCAGACATATCGTCAAGTTCAATTCAATTTCTTCTTACCATTGATGGACAGAGACGAAATTGGACCTATTTTCTTGGGCTTCACTTAGTTGAAAATACTTGAGCAAATCCGCTCTTTAGAAGAGACCATGTCGGACACATATAGTCCGGCTTTAATTTTGGACTTTGTAGTCTCTCGACAATGTCATTTCGATATGAATATGACTTTCCATGGGGATGACTATCCTCGTTCTCACTTGGCTATACATGGTAGGAATCTCTTCCCATAAGTGCCATCATTCAAAGCCGCTTAGCTTTAAGTTTGACAGAGGCAACTACACTCTCTATTGCCTTTCCTATTCCAGAGTACACCCTTCTTCCTATCCAAATGTCTCCAACATTACCTCAAGGCGATCCTAAGGCCAGCGATGGTAAAAGGTAGGCTTGCATAATATTTTTATCCCATAACATCGTCGACATGAAACGTCCCACACTGCTAATGGGGAGATTAGGGTCGACGACCGTCGTAGTGATACCCTCCTTCATACGAGCCCAGTAGATGTGGATTCCATACAATATCGCTTGTCTCTAGGGGGGATGGGGGTTCAAGCCCATAATGATTATATCAAATCTCGCATAGCAGAGATTGTCACTCAGATCAAGACGTACGACAGCAAATACCAGTCTGGAAAAAGCATGAGTGGAAAGAAGGAAGAATGAAACTAGACGTAAGGAATGATAATGACCCATCAAAACAGAGTTAAAGACTAAATACCTCCATCAGTGGTTCTTAAGGATACGAATAACGGGCTTCGATTCTTAGCACTATCCTATTTGACCCCTTCAGCTTCATGTCTAACAGGAGTATGTGAGAAGGCATAGATGATGGTACGGGAAAGGGAGTTCATACATTATCTAGGCATTGTGGCTTTGCGTGGGAAATTTAGTTGGCATGCAGTAGGCAAACGGGGAAAGGTTCAACTAGGATCTCACCTAGGTATAACAACACAATAACGGCACCTCTTATGAATCGAGTATCGCCCGTGTTGAATTGGTCAGTGGCAAAGCAACCCCTAACTGCTTTTATCCTCGTGGTATTACCGGCTTCATCCAATTACCGCCTAGTAGAGCTCTAGTCTAGAATGAGGGTCATACACCTTATTGATAGATTAGATAACATGAGATTGAGATGTGTTGATGTCATGTTTCACCATGGACAAAGAGCTATTATATATATCCTAGCCTTAGCCAGATAGTTTCCAGCTCCTCGCGAAACAACGCATTCTATTCTCTCATACTGGGTGCGCCACGTAACAGTTGATTATCATTATCATTATCATGGCTTCTTATGTCTGCTATGAAGAGAGCCGAACATCACGCTTGCCAATATTTGGAATTTACCGAAACTAGAACGTCACTCGAAGGTGAATAACTGTACGTGGAGGACCATAATTAAGGGGCTATGAAGTTATGAAGTATACAAACTTCACTTTTCTAGGATAAGAAACTCTTATTCGGTATACAACGGTCATATGGATTAGATTGAGGAGAACATATTGAGTTCTTGCTAGAACAGCTGGTTATTGCTTCGGGTAATAGCGTCATGCCGATGTGACATCTCGCGTTGCTCGACGCCTGAACCATCGATATAATAACGGGGTCTTAACCCATATTAAGACCGTAATACTGATGCTGACGAGCCCCATGAGAAGTTGAGACGCGCCCGACATAGTCAAATTTTCCCAACCTCTAAAGTTTCGATATAATACGAGCGCTCTGTATATAGACCAAGGAGCATTAATGGCGAATCCTATGACCGATAACCAATCACTCCAATCGGCCCACTGGAGAATGCCTGAGTAATTAGCTGAGCAAGTATCATTGAAATCTGCTCTGGATTAGGACCTTACCTTCGGAATCTGCTGTTGATCCAATGACGAGTGAGGTAGTTGCGGTACCATTTTCCCCTTTATCTAACCCGTTCCTCAACGGACTGGCTTCCGAATTTGCCATGTCTCTTATTGCAATGGGAAACCTGCAAAACCCCTAGTATCAGGATCTTGATGGCTATTATTTTCATGAGTGTTTCAAGGTAAAGTGAGGGTCTGTGAGAGCCAGCAACAAAACAGAGGTGTATGGCCACACCCGAGCATTTGGGGGCAGTGCACGTTATTTAGGTATTCATTGATGCGCGGAGTGGCTGAGTTCTACGGCACATATAGCAATAGCTCGCAGATTAAATGAAACTTACTAGGATACTGGGATACGGAATGATTATAAGGGACAAGGTACTATAACTAAGATAAATGACCGTGTTGTCGTGTCGTCGTATCATGGACGAAATGGTGGGCCCACTCTATTTATAGGGGTACCTTAGGGGAAACATATGTGGGGTTTAAATCGTTCTTTAACTATGGCGAAATGGTTTTAATATTAGAATTATTCCATTAGTAGAATTACTTTATAATATTTAAAATTGTTTTAAATAGGTTAAAATTACTTTAGCTTAATTATATAATATTAAGTATAATATTAATAATAAAAATACTTTATAATTTAATATATAAGTTATAACGATTTATTATTTTAATTAAATTCCTTATATATTTTATATATTTTATATATATTTTATATATATTTTAAATAATTATAACCATTTTAAAAATATTTTAAAATTTAAATATTTTATAACTTTTTAACTTATAATAGGAAATTTATAAATTGTTAAGGTTTAAAATAAATAATAAAAATATAATTAATAGTTTTAATTTTATTTAATAAAAAACATTGTTAAAATTAATTATATTAATAAAATAACTTAAAAATGTATAAGTTTAACGATTTTATTTATTTGCGATTTTACCGTTATTATTAATAATTCATTGTAATTTTAATGGTATATTTTTTACGGCTTTTTTAAATATGTTTTAAAATAGCTTATGTTAAGTTTTATTTATTATTATTTTAATGTCTTTTATACTTATACTAGGATTATTAATATTATAAATATTATAAAGATATACTTTTATTTAATCTTATATATTTTATATAAGATTTAAATTAAAGCTATTTAAAGGGAATTTTAAAATTGTAAATATTTTAAATATATTTAAATATCCTTTACTTTATTTAGCTATTTAAATTTTAATCTTATTAATTTGTATATTAATACCCGGATACTTTTTTATATATAACTTAATTTTAAATAAGATATAATTAACAAACTTTTTAAACATTATATTATTATTTTTAACTTTTTAAACGTAATAATAGCTTATTACTTTTTTAAAAAAGTAACCTTAAATTATAAATCGACTTTTACTTTATTTTTATACATGCTTTTATTTTAATATGTTTTTATATTAATAAAAAATTGTTTAAAAGTTTTATTTTTTATAGTTATTAATTAGTGTTATATTATTAAATAAGAGGTATTATATACCGTTTTTTATTTAATTATTTTTTCGTGGCCATTTCTTTAAACATTTCTAAGTAAATTTAATTCGTTTATTACATTTCGCATGTGTTAACTTAATGTTACGACGTTATACTTTACGCTTATAATTAAAATCTCTTATATTTTACTCGATGGTAATTAATTTGTAATTATTAAGTTATTAAGTAGTAATCGGCTATAATTCCTTTTATAAAACCTTGTAATTTTTAATATACTTATTAAAAAATGTTTTTACTTAAAGTTTAATTTTTTTAAGTAAATAATATTATTACTTTAAAGGGTTTTTATATATATTTTAAACTTATATAAATAAATAATTTAACTTTTTTATTATATTATTAATTATTTATTTAATAATTTAAAATAATATTTAAACTTATATATACTTTTTTTATATAGTTTATATATATTAGCTTTTTATAGTTAATTTATAATTATATTAATAAAAAAGTGGCTATTTTATAAATTATTTAATGATTATTTAATAATATTAAGTTTGTTTATTATAAGGTTAAAATTATAAAGTTAATTTACCCATTTTACATATAAAAAATATAAGTAAAGTAAAAGGATATTTATATATTTAATTATTTAAAAATAAGTTTAATTAAAAGTAATAGAAATTTTTATCTATAATATAATAAGCTAATTACTATAATATATATAAGTTAAATTTATATATAAATATAAACTTATAAGAAAATTAATTTAATTATATATTTATATAATAATATATTATTAAAATATTAAATTAGTTTATATTAAATATTAATTATTATTTAAAGGTTTATTTTTTTTATTAAATAATTATAATATAAATATTTCATAATTATATATATAATTATAAAGAAAAAATTATTAGTTAATTTATAAATGAAATAATTATATTAAGTTATAAACTTTTATATTTATATAATAAGGTAGGAAAATTACTTAAAATTATATTTAAAATATAAATTATAATACCATAATTAAAAATATATATAATAATTAATAAATATATTAATATAATAATATTTTTCTTTTTAGTTTTTTAATAAAAATATATATAAGTATTTATTTTATTTAGGAAATCTCTTTATTTTATAATAATTTTATTTTTTTCTTTTTTTATTCTAATATATTAATCTTTATTTAAATATATTAAAATTATTTTAATAAGATTTTAAAACATTATATATTAATATTATAATATCTTTATAAATATATATATAATCTTAATTTTAATTTTATTATTAATCCTTATATTAAATAATTATAATTTATAAGGTATATAAGTGAAAAAAAGAGGAGGAAAAAAAAAGGAAAGGGAAGGATAATTTAAATTTATAAAATTATTATAGGTTATATTTATATTAATAATATTATAAATATTAATTTTTATTACTTTATTAAAATAGGTGAAAAAGTTAATATTAATATATATAAAATCTTTTATAAAGCCTTAATTAATAAAGGATTTTTTAATTTCCTTATAATAATTATAATTAAACTTTTATTTTATTTTTTTATTTTTAAGCTTTATAAATAACTTTCCCTTTAGTTTATAATTATTAATTTTAGTTTAATTTATATTTTCTTTTTTTTTAATTAGTTTAATTATTATTATTATTAAGGATATATAAATTATTTTAATAAAGTAAATATTATAATTATTCCTTTCCTTTATAATATTATAATTTATAATGTTTTTAATATATATAAAAATAAATTTAAATAAGTTAATATTAAATTATTTTAAAAGAAAAGTTTAAAAGTTTTTAATATTATATTAATCTTAGATTAAATCTAATAAATTTTAATTGTTTAAAATAAGCTTTATAATTTAAAGCTATATATTATATTTATTAACATTAATAAGTAATATGGTTAAATAAAATTAAACTTATATAAGTATTATATTAGAAAAAATGATTTTTATAATTATAAAACTTGTTAAATATTTAATCTTTAATTTTAAAAAATGTTTTAAAGTTTATAATAACGGTTAGTATAATTTTTTTTATATAAAAACTTACGAAGTAATTATTATACCATATGAATAACATTATTTAACCCTAGTAATTTGCTAAGTTTACTTATTTTTAAGTAGTATTATTAAGTAATAAATCCTTAAATTTACTTTTATTTTAGTTAAAATCTTTATTATTTTTCACATCGGTTATTATTATAACTTTTCTAGTTATAACATTTTATTTTAACTTTAAAAATAATTATATTTATATTTTAATAAGATTTTCGCAAATATTCTCTTATAGGATTTAAGGATGTTTATCCTTTATACGTTTATTAATAGATTAAGTATTATTAATAGTTTGGTTATTTTTACTATTATTAACGGGAATTTAAAACTATAAAGGTTTAATATTAATATTAAATTAGGTTTATCGGCCGGATATATTAACTCGCTTAGTGTTATCTTAAAAACATTTAATATTCCGTGTAATAAAGGGTAAATTAATTAAGGTATATTATATATATAAGGTTATTATTATTATATAATATATAAAGCGAATTATATATTAATTATAATAGTGTTTATTTGTATATGTTATATTAAAAATAATATAGGATATAATATAAAAAAGATTTATACATATATAAATAAAAAAGATAATGCTTTATAATAAGATATAATAATAATAGTAATTAATATTAAAATAATTTACCTTTTAAAAATACTTTAATATATTATCTTAAGTTTTATTATTTACTTTAAGGTTAAAAGTTATAAAATTCCTCCTATCGTTTACTTAGCTTTTATAACCATTACCTCTTTTATTTTCATTTTAAGTTATAATAAAATCGAGGGTATAATAATATTAGCTTGGTATAATAATATTTTAATAAGTATATATTAAAAGTAAAAATTTAAATAATGTTTTAATTAAATGATAAAATTATAAAACTTAATATATAATATAATTAAAGTTAAAAAAAAAAGGTAGGTTAATATTATATATAAGAAAAAATTTAAAAAAGAAATATTTAAAGGTAAGAGTAAAGGATAGATTATTTTTAACTTTTATATACTTATTATACTTTTTAAGATTAGATTTTTTCTTAATTTAATAGTATAAAATTAAAGTTTTAAATGAAATAGGTTTATTAAAAAAGTTATAAAAATTAAGGTAATTTTAATAATAATATAAAAATTATATTAAATACTTAATTACTTAAGTATATATATAGTTACTTTTATTTAATATAATATTATAAAATAATGAAAATAAAGTTATTTTTCATATATATATCTTATAATATTAAATATATTAATATTATTCTTTTTACATTTATAATATTAATATTAAAGGAAATAATTAAGTCATTTTTATTATTATACTTATTATTATCTTTAAAGAATATTACCTTATAATAATAATTCTTTAATTAATAAAATATGTCATTTATAATAAATTTTTGCTTTATAATATAAATTTTATTTATAAAAGCCATTTTATTTTTTAAATTTAAACAAAAATTAAACTTATATTTTAAAGCTACTTATATAAACTTAAACTAATTACCCATTTATAAATCTTAATTAAACTTAAATATTATTACTTATATATAATGGTAATTCGAAAGTATTATTTCATTATTAAAATATGTTAAGCTTATTTATCATGGCTTTAAAAAATAAATAAAGGAAGGTATTAAGTAACCACTAAGCTTAAAGGATAATTTATAAAAACCTAATTATTACCTTTTTTAATAAGTAAAATAAAATTAACTTATTAACTTAGTTAAATTATTATATAAATAATTACGATAAATACGGTAATAATGCCATAATAAATAACATTAATAATAAATATAACTAATAATATTATATTAAAGACAAATGATAAGATAATAATATATACTTTAATAATTTAAATAATAATGTTATTAAAGTTATTACAAATAAATTAAGGGATTTTTAATTAAATATTATTAATGTTAAAAAAGGTTAAGCCCTTTTAACCGGGTTAAATTATATGCTTTTACTTATAGGTTTTAATAAAGAAAAGTATATTAAAGTAGTTAAATATAATAATTGTATATATAAGGAATTTAATAATAATAAGTTGGTTTAATATAATAATTTTAATAATAATATTTTTAATAATGTTAATAACACTTAATTATTAAAAATGGTTACATTTATATTATTTATTTTAATATTGTTTCTTTTTATTTTTAATATATAAGCCATTATTAAATAAGTTATAAAGGATAAATCTACCTTTATTTAATATAAGCTTAATTATTTATTTATAATATTAGATTTTAAAATGGCATTAAATTTTATAATATATTTCCTTAAAATTAGTAAGCTTAAATTTAATATTATTAAAGAGGCTTTTTAACTATTAAAAGGTTAAAATAGGTGAATTATTTCTAAAATTATATTATTTCCATGGAATTTAAAAACGTTTAAAAATTTGGTTACAAATTAATTCCCTTTTCTTAATATATATATTATAAATGTGCCATTAATAGTAAATAATATTATAAAATTATTTACTATTATTATATTAAATAAGGGTAATAAATGGAAAATATAAAATATTATATAAAAAATGGGTTTAATTTTTGTAAATTTATATTATTTTAACTTTATTATTTTATTCATTAAATTACTTTTATTTAATATTATAAATTCCTTATATTTTAATATAATATATTTTGTTAATAAGTTAATAAAATTATATTATTTTTATAATTAATTTAAATTGGTTAAAACGATATTTAGTTAATTTATTTATTTTATTATTAATAGTAAAATGGGTAATTTTATATTTCCTTTAATTTATATATTATATTTATATAGTAAAAATAATTGTATATTTTATTATATAAAAGATAATATTTTAAATAATAAGCTTTATATTAGTTAAATTTATAGGATAGGAAAGGATTATTAATTTAAATATAATAAGGATATTAAAGAAAATTATATTATATTTTAAATATAAGAGGCTTTATATTTTAATGATTATAAATTAAGTAATTTACTTTATTATATTTTAGATATTAATGAGCTTATTTTATTGTTATATAAATAGCTAATGTATATTTTAAAAGAATATATTATTAATATTTGTAACGTTATTTAAGATTATTAATATGGTGAAATTATAAAGGATTTAAATTTTTTAAACCTTTTATTAAATTAGTTAATAGGGTAAAAAAAGGGTAAGAGAAAAGTTAAAGAAAAGGGGGTATGTTAATTATTTTTTAAAGTATATTATCCTTTCATTTATAAAAAGTATTATTTAAATAACAATTGGATTATTTATATTATTTAACCAATTAATAATAATGGTTATATTCTCCTATATTATATTTATTTAATTTAAGTAGAATTTAAAATATAAGTATATAAGTATTAATATTTTTAAAAATAAGATTAATAAGTTAATTATTTATTTATCTTTATAATATTTATATTATTATTTATATTTATTAATAGTTTTAAATTATATTGTAATATATATAAAACTTTTATTAATTTTTATATAATATTAATTGGATTTAATAAGATAAATTAATAAAAAAGGATTAATATATTTCCGCTTTTTATAAATTTATATGGGATTATTTTTAATAATATTATTAATTTTTTAAAAATATTTATCCCTTTAAATAAAAATATAAAAGTTATAATTTAAAATTAATATATCATTTTATATATATTTATACTTATATATATAAATAATATATTATAATAAAATTATAATTTAAATTATTTTAAATTTAGTATTAGGAAGTTATATTAATTTTATATAATAAGTTGAAAAATGTTATATAACATATTTAAAAATAATAACCTAAGTAAAATCTTATACTTTAATATTAAAAAATATAATTGTTTTTATTTTTAAATTAAAAATATATGGTAGATAATAAATAACCTTAAAATATTAAAAGAAAGATAAAAATATGTATTTTAATAGGGCTTAATATTAAAAAAGTTTACTTTTATATAAATTTCATTTGTTTTAAATATTGTTTTATTATAACCGCTTAATGTAATATATTTTAAATATAATGAAATATTTAATTTAATATATATTTTATTTATTAAATATATTTTTAAATTAAAAGTAGCTTGTAAATATTATTATATATTATATATATGGAAATTCCTTATAAAATGGTATTATTTTTAAAGTTTTATTTATTATTTCTTATAGTATAATTTATTGGCTTATGTAAAGTAATTTATTATTATGTTAAGGTTATTTAACTTTTAGCTTAAAGAATAATATATTTGGGTTAGGTTTTAAAATGTTGTTATTTTATATTTAGTATTTAAAGATAATAATGTGGTTAAATATATTATTTGTGTATATATTATATATGTTAAAAGTAATAATATCTTTATAAGTTTATAATTATTGTTTAAAAATAAAAAATTGATAATGATTATTATTATATAAGTTTATAAGGTATACTAATAAATGGTAGTGTTTATTAACTTTATTTTTAATATAATAAAGTAACATAAAGGTTTTATTATATTAAAGATATCTTAGGTATTTATATCTTTTTAATTTTTAATATTTATAACAATTTTATAAATAAAATTTCAAAACTTTAAGGCTATAAGTTAGGGGTTATAAAATAAATTAGATTGGGTATTTAATAAATATTTAAAAAAGGTTTTAAAATATAAGATGTTATTAAATATTAAGGACCTTAATAAAAGATTAATTAAAAAGTTTAGAAAACATTATAATCTTTTATAATTAAAAAAGGATAAGAATATTTTAATAATAAATAACATACTTTAATCAAATATTTATATAAGAATATATTATAAAGATATAATTAAAAAATATATGCTTAAAATTAATATAAATATATTAATTAATAAGGATGTATATAAGTAAAAGAATTTTATTATTAATAAGATTTAATTTGTTTAATATTATTTATAATATTTAAAATATTATTAATTAAAATTAATATTTAAATAAATTTTAAAAATGTTTAAGTCTTACGGTTATATAATATATATAAATTATATTATTCGCATATTTTATTTACTTTATTTAAATTATGTAAAATTCTATATTTTATAAACTTTATATAATTTTAGTTAAATTCTTAACTTTTATTTAAATTATTTTTAAACTTTTATAAATTATATCATTTATATAAAAAATTTTATAAACTTTAACTTAAATTTTTATAAATTTTTTAAAGTTAAAATATATAAAATAAACTTTTATTATTTAAAACTAATCTTTCTTAATAAAATTAATGTATAAATTATAATATATTTTCTTTTCTAAAATAATTTTAAAGATAAGGAATTATTGAATTAATTAATATATATTAATATTAAATATCTTATATTATTTAAAAAGATTTTAATATAAATAAATTAAAATATAATTAATAAAAGTGAAAAAGATTTAAAAGATAAATTAAAAGATAAGCTTAATATTAACTTATATATAATTAAATTATATATTAATATTACTCTTATAAACAAACTTATAACAAATAAAGTTAAAATTATTATACATTTAATAAATGAAAATTAACATCTTTTTATTTTCTTAAAAAATTTTACACTAACATTTACTAATATATTTTAATAAGCTTATAAGATTAATTATAAAATACCTAACATTTACATTTTAACATATTAAAACATAAACCTTTAATAAAATAAAAAGATTTCATTTATAAGCTAATAAGTTTATATCTTTTATTATCCCCTCTTATATAATTATAATACTATTATTAAAACCTTTAATATGCTTTTTTAAGTAAATTAAATCACACTTTAATTATTAGTAATACCATTATTATTATTCACGTAAATATACCATATTAAAACTTAATATTTATAAACTAATTAAAGGTATTCATTAATTAATTTACCTTTTAATATAGTTTTATAAATATTTTAATAACTTATATTAATAAAAATAAAGTTAAAATAAATTAATATAAAAAGGACTAAGTAATATAATTATTTATAATAATTACTAATTAAAATTGTATTTATTATTTAATTTATATATGAATTAAATATTTTTAATCGGATAATATTTAATAAAATAACATTTTTTATATATTAAACTTTTACTACCTTTATATAAGTAAGCATTATAAACTTTTTACATAGTAAATATATAAAAGGATTAATATTTTTTAATATGGTTATAATATTAAACTTAATATTTAAGAATTTTTACCCTTATTATTAACCCCTATCCCTAATTAATTATTAATTTAATAATTATATATTACTTAATTAATAATATTTTAATATTACTTAATAATATAATTAATATTAAATCCTTAAATTTATAATAGGTTTTATTCGACTAATTTTAAGTAAATATATTTACAAATATTATATTATAAAATTATATAATAATAACTTATAAATAAATAATTAATTATTTAAATATAATAGGGATTTAATTAAGTAATCATTTAAAGTAAATAATTATATTAAATATTATGGTAAAAATCATTAAGATTTTAACATTAAACTTAAATAAATTAATAATATTTTCATTTATAATTTAAATAAAAAGAAATAAGTATTTATTTTTTTAACAAAATTATTTATATTTAATAATTATTATAAACTACTTAATCTTTATTTTATAAGTAAAAATAAACCAATAATTATTAACATAATAACTTTATTATTTTAATCATTATATATCATAAATATTAAAAATATTAATTAAAAGATATAGGTTAATTAAAAAATAAATTAAATATAATTAAATAAATATAATATATAATCTACTTATTTATTATTATAAGCTTAATTTTTAAATATTAATATAACTTAAGGATATTAAATATTTGTATAATTTATCCATAAATTATAAGAATTAAACTAAATATATTTAATATATATATATTTTTAACTATCTTAATTTTTATAAATATTTTCCTAAGTATATTTATATTAATATAAATAATTGTTTTTATAATATAATAAATATTAAAAGCTTAAGGTTATTTATAACGGATAATAAATCTTAATAAACATTAAATTTAAAATATATTATATAACCTATACATTTAATATAATTAAATTTTTATAAATAAAAGTTATTAAATAATTAATTTAATATAAGGATTATTTTATACATTTAACATTAAAGGATAAACCGAAAGGTTATAAAATATTATTTTTTTTTAATTAAAATAATATATATATATTAATAAAAATTATTTATCCCTAATACTAATTAACCTATATAATAATTTATTAACCTTAAATTATTTTAATTTTAAATATTAAACATTAATAAATTATTACATATATACCTTATCCCTTAATAATAATAAGTTATTAAACATATTTATAAAGATAATTTTATATATTTATTTATTAAAAATATTAAATTTATTCCTTAAATAAATAATAAATAAATTTAAATATTTAATATATATTTATAGCTTTAAAAGTTAAAAAATATAAATTAAATAAAATACCTATTTAAATATTTAATATAGCAAGTTTTTAAAGTAAATAAAATAATTAAAATAATTTATAACATTTATTTTAAATAAATATAAGTAATAAGTTAATATAAGCGTAATAAATTAATTTATATTATATATAATAAATAATTAATTAAATATATAAACCTTAATATCCTAATATATAATATATTAATAATTAAATATTCTATAATATAATATAAAAGAAATGGGGCGTTATATTACATTAAGAATGTATAAAATGGTGGAGCGGTAAAGCGATTCCTTTAATGGAATAGAGTAGCGATTATTCCAATAAGAAAACCGTTCTATATATGGAACTATTCCCACCGTCGCGAGACCATCCCATTACGATATCAGCCCCACATATTCCTCCCGTAAGGTATACAATAATTATAGGGCACCTGGGCACTTAGCACTACCTAAAGATTGCTGTAACTATGGAGGGGTTATAGCGCATCTACGGGGGAAACAGCTGTATTATAAGGGGCTCTGTACCACGTGAATCGTTTAGGTAGGGCTTCTTAGCATGACCCCTTGCTAAATATCTTCGTTACCTACCTCTTATTAAGGGGATTCCCAGTTCTCTTCCACATATGCCTTAATGTGTTCTTTATATGGACTTCTCTATTGCGAATCTCTTCTTCTGCACTAGCACGTTGTCCTTATCAACCCTGACTTGCTCTGTCCAGAATCTTACTTCTACCCCGAACTCGGTGACGTTAGGCGCAAAGAGTGCACTAGTCTTGTTTGTCCACTCCTCTATAGCAGTGTCTTCATCGGCGCCGTACCACAGGATTGTATAGGCTTCCTGGTGCTCATTTGGGACTTGCCTGAAATCCGCAAGGGGAAGGAGATCAAGAGTGACGTTCGTCGAGCTGTCTGGTGAGGCGACCTGTGTGACATTGTCTAGAAATGAGAGCGGGCGGAGGAGGGAGAGCCACAGGCCTTCGATGCAAGCATTGCAGAAGTCTGGTGAATAGGTGTTACGCATCAGGCAGAGATCGTTCGTTGGCCGGTAGGTGGTTCTATTTGTAGAAGAGAATCTAGAAGAAAGTTGTGAGGCATTACGAAAGCGAGAGGAGAAGGTATGATGAGTAACGTAAGGTTATAAATACTTACGTAGGATAGAGCCCATAATATTGTGGCTCAAAATTGAATCTAGATTGAAGTTTTAGTAGGGACAAATTCCTCGTGGAGTAACAAGCTACTCACTCTGTCTCGTTGCCATATTCCAGCACCTCGAGGTTGCAGAGTTGCGCACTCCCTTGTATTTCCTCGTTGAGTAGCGTGAACGACACTTCGTGTTCTCCCGGAGCGAGCGCCTCATTAATTTTCATGTTGTAGATATATCGATCCACTCCAACTGCGGGATTCAACTCCCAGCCCACGTCCTTTCCGTCGATCTCCACCCTCAAGTCACTACTTGCTGTTATTCCGCTCACACTGATCTGTAGCAGATGGCTCGTATAGGTGCCAGCTGAACTGAAAGTCTGGCTCCAGCTCTGTGACGTGTTCAGTAGCGTCCACGGATACGCCTGTATTGGCATGTTGGATCTCTGAATCTTCGGCTCCGTTGACGGGTTGGTATACCACTGAGTCCAAGGCACCGAGTTTGGTGACTTGGCAGCGTTGACGCCCGTGTAAACTTCGCCCCCATCATATTCTTCTCCGACCCCAATGATGGAATGACCCAACTCGTGGCGTACGATGGCGGGGCCGCTGTTTGGAGAAGCGGTGACGACCCTAGGGGCCTTAGTGAGAGTTGGAGACGAGAGGCGCTGTGTGGCTTACGTGAATGTACCGCCTAGCCCTCCGTACAGGGGGTCGTTTCCAAGGAGGATGGGATAGTCACAGGCCTCTGTTGACTGGCAGGCAGCCCGTGCGACCTCTGGCTTGTCGTAATACACACCACGCAGCTCGGTGCCGTCACGATAAAGGCCATAGACCGTGCTTTTAACATGCATAGTGAGTACCTGAAGCTACTATGATAATCGCCAAAAGTGAGCTTACTCCAGGGGTTTACCGCCCGTACCAACGCCACTCTTTCGAAGAAGTCAGATACCTAATTGACCGGAAATATTTTAGAGCATGTCGAGGATTGTATTACGTACCTCTGCACTTGGTGAGAATCCGGCCCAGAAATTCATTACAGGGAGCACATCGACAAATGTGTGTCCGACTGTAATATTCTTCGCTATGAATAGCGCATCGGCAAAGAACTTATCCTTCTCGTCCTCCGTATCTGCTCGCATCCAGTATCAGGTTAATTGAGATGCGCTTAATCGTCCGCATTAGAACGCACAGCATACGTACATCCATCACCAAAGAATATGAGATCGATGCGGTTGCTCGACGGCCCATTCACGATGAGGGGTTGGATTTCTAGAGGAGGTGGAGGTACATCCTGTCTAATCTGCAGGTACGGAACGCCATCGACGTCATGGTCTGCGAATTTCCCCTTCCACTGATGTTCGCAGAGCTGTTCGGATGCAGCACGGGCGATTGAAGCCAGGATAACTAAAGTCTGGAAGGGGTTCATGATGAACTTGCGGGCGAACGAGAGAAGACCCGACTTGCTCTCTGTCATTCGATTTGAATAGGTACGAAGTATCACTTATATATTCCATGTTGCAAGCTCACAGCCCTTGGCTGGCACTTGATAATCTATGCGCGATTCTACCTTCCAGATACGGGTCAGTTCTAATCTAGGCTCCCCCAATTAATTATGTTAGGTATGCCTACCTACACAGGTATACCGGCCCGGTATCGCCAAGTCCCGTATCTGCCAAGAATAAGACCCGACTTTCAATGACGGAACGGGTCTAATAAGTTAGAAGAGCTACTTAATATGACCGTCCCCGAGGACAATGTGCTAGTTAACATAATTCTCGACCGCTAGAACTCATCTTATTTATCACCAGATGTAGTAGCTGACCAATTTCATAATTGGGCTCTCTAAGCTCGAAGTAAGAATCGTTCGAGCAGTTGTTTAGGCCGAATCGATCTCCATGGCGCCAATTGGCTATCATACATATAACTGGAAGGGTTGCTTCAATTTAATCGACTTGTTAAGTTCTCAGCATCCGTCATATAGCGCAGCTGGGGCCGAAGAGATGTTTAAGAGTCGAGGCACATCCGTAATGCAGATTCCCGTCTGGATAGGTTTCAAGAGCGACGACATATTCTACTTCCTCGGCAGAGTTCGCAGTTTCTTTCATCGCCTATGTTGATATACTCACTAACGGTATCATTGTAGGTTGCTCTGTCAAGCGGGACCATGAGCTTTATTTCCTGGAACTATTTGAATGGAAAATAGAGCACTAAATTTGGCGAATTAGATAGGTGGTTGAGAATTCTAAATTGACTTGTTGTCGGGAACTATAAAAGCAATTGATACCTAACCTAGGTAGGTTAGTCTAGCTACCTGTTTGTTTAGTGCCTGATGTTTGCATGATGAGATATTTTGAGGCTATTCGGACTTACACATAGCCACATTTTTGCTCCACCGATATGAAGGTTAAGCAATTGCAACGGGGTCGATCATCCAGACCTTCGGGTGACCACCTAGTCAAAGGCGCCCAAATTCCCATATAATTTTTTAGCGGTAATTAAACTTCTGCCTTGAAGGAATTTGCTGCGCCATGGGAAAAGCCCAACGACCCGAAATCCTTTGTTTACGATATTATCAAAGCCGCTATTTAAAGCTCTTAAGCATTCAAGTTCTAGAGGCTCGGTAAATCAGATCCTATCTCATTGTTCCCTTCACCAAATCATATCATGGCATCGTTACCCAGCATAAACATCGGTATATTTTAATACGATTCGGCTTAAATTAATGTGAGATGGTCACTCGGATTGATTGGCTCGTTAGGGGCCATGTCTTTCATGAGTCGGTCACGGCTTTACCTAAAGCGGAAGGATAACTAGGGTCCTGGTCATTGGCCTTCAGCCCGCGGATCTTCAGCGAAAAAGGGAAGGTCGTTATGATAATCGAGCACGCGATGGCCGCGAGCCAGTCCGGGGTAAAACTGCAGTCGGTAGGTAACCTTATCTAGCAAACAAGGGACCAAACAATATAAGAGCAAGCGACCTCTACGGTCAAAAAGGACCTGGCATCTTACCTACCCATGTAGGTGTTTGGAACCATCGCCGGGATGAAGTCAATCGCAGCTGTCGTCCAGCTACTGCTGGCAGCCGGCGCCTCTGCAAGTTTCAGGAGACAAAATGCTGGCATGCAGGTTGGCCCGATTGACGAAGACACTATTCTCGTCTCTGGTAATGGCACCGTTGGTTGGGGCACTTTCGACCAGCTGCTCGATCATTCCAACCCTGATCTCGGCACTTTCTCGCAGAGATACTGGTATGGTGCGCAGTACTGGAAGGGTCCTGGGTCGCCCATTGTCTTTGTCAATCCTGGCGAACAGGCCGCAGATGGTTTCAATGTAACATATACCACCAACCAGCGCTTGACGGGGCTTCTAGCACAGCAGCTCGGCGCCGCAGTCGTCATCATGGAGCACCGCTACTGGGGCCAATCGTCGCCTTTTGACAGCTTGACTGTCAAAAACCTCCAGTATCTTACTCTCGAGAACTCCATCAAGGACAATACCTATTTCGCCAACAATTTCGACGCGCCATTTGACAAGACCGGGAAAAGTACCGCAAAAGATGCTCCTTGGGTCTACACGGGCGGATCTTACCCGGGCGCTTTAGCTGGCTGGATTGCGGTTAAGGACCCTGGAACTTTCTGGGCGTACTACGGTACCAGTGGTGTGGTCGAGGCCATTGGAGATTTCTGGCAATACTTTGTGCCCGTCCAAGAGGCCACGCCAAAGAACTGCAGTGCTGATTTGAATGCTGTTATCGAATACGTCGATTCCACTCTCTTGTACGGAAATCATAGAGAGAAGGCTAAGCTCAAGAATAAGTTTAAGCTTGGCAATCTGGAGGATGCTGACTTCGCTGCCGCCCTCGAAAATGGGCCGTGGACTTGGCAGAGCGGGCAATTTTATTCCGCTAAGTCCGCGGGTTACAACCCTTATTACCAGTTCTGCGATTACGTCGAGAATGTCTGGCCCAATTCCACCAATCCCGTGCCTGGTCCCAAGGGAGTTGGCTTGGCCAAAGCTCTAGACGGTTATGCTAAGTGGTTCAAGGAAGTTGAACTGCCTGGGTACTGTGAGAGCTATGGCTACTTCCAGGGAACCAACAATACCGAATGTTTCCAGGCGCTGAATGCCTCTAACCCGATCTACCACGACCTTACTCCAGAAAATGCGGGTAACCGACAGTGGAACTGGATGTTGTGCAACGAACCCTTTGAATACTGGCAAGACGGCGCACCACAGGGACGACCCACAATCGTCTCCCGTCTCGTCAACAAGGCTTACTGGCGCTCCCAATGCCCGCTCTGGTTCCCCGAGCCGGAATACGGCATAGCTCAGGGGAAGTCTGCTGAGGATGTCAACGAGTACACCGGTGGCTGGTTCGAGACCAACACTACCCGCTTGATGATGACCAACGGCCAGTGGGACCCGTGGCGCGACTCGACTCTCAGTTCCAAGTTCCGCCCTGGCGGTCCGAAGGAGAGCACTCCTGAGCTCCCTATTCGGGTTGTCGAGCAGGGTACTCATTGCTCTGATTTGTATGGTCAAAACTGGGCGGTCAATCCTGGCGTCAAAGCCGTCGCCGACGAAGAGGTTGCTAACATGGTGGCGTGGGTGCAGGAGTTTTACGACCAGAAGAAGTAGGTCGAAAATAGATGTATCTAACCCCAATAATAAGACGTATCTATCGCGCAGCATCTCCTGAAATGTGAATGATTGGCTTTAGCGGCTCTTTTCTCTAATGATTGCTAAAGGCTATTTCCACCTCGGTCTTGCTGAAGTCTGCTGGCTCTAGAAACGAAGTAGTGCCTGGTAGACCAATAGGGGATCAGGGGCATTTAAGACAAGACTCTATGAAAAGACAATCAGGAGAACCATATGACCCAGTTATATCATAGCGGCATGTATTTCATCAATTGAGTCTGGTCGTCCAAAATTAATCGCATCTAGGACTATATCGATTACCACCAAATGATGGATAAAATCGGCATTGTGATTATCTACTACAGTGCGTACCTGGTAATCAGTGCTCAAGAGGGGGGAAGATAGTTGATGATTTACCCTATTGCTTGTCACTCCCCCTGAATCATTACGGGCGATTACTCTGATCCTCCGACGCAAGAATAGACACGATGCTTATGGCCCCGCGAACAGCACCTTTCCGCCTAAACTCGTTGTCTTTGAATGTTAGCTACGTCCTGTCGGGAGGTAAGTGGCATACAATGAACAAACAGCTTCCCTCCCTTTTAATTCGAAGAGTAGACTCCTGGGACTCGAAGCATATGAGAAACCAGGAGCTCTCGGCCCTTTCATACATGAGCAGGGGCACTGGCCATATATGTCAACGTTGTAGACCACTCTCACTCCTTTCGTGTGCACAGGGTCTACTTGAAGTCCTAAAATTTTAGCGTTAGGTTGATCTCTATAGGGTAATCAGATTGTCCTGAGCCTATGTACCTAACCTCTAGAAGGAAGCTACCTGAGTACCCAGAGTCACTCCTAGCTGAGTGAGGCTGCCTAACATACACTTAATAGAGGTAACAGCAGGTCGACGTAGGTGTTTGCCTACCTACATGTAGGTAAGGATATAATTGGGCAGGTAGAGTTCTCGTAATTCCCTCTGTGCCTACAGCCTTGATATCATATGTACATCGCGGTCCACGAACGCCTACATATGCTTACCCACTTTCCTGCTCAATTTATAGATTGCCTCGGTGCGAGAAGGTAAGATCACCTTCCAATGTGAATGCAGACAGAGATTGCTAAACATGTCGAAAGTAGGACTTCAACCTGCCCCATCTCATTCAATCTTCCCAACCCAGTCTTGAACACTTTTCTCTCTTCTCTAAACCGATATCATCAGAGACCTCCTCAAGTCCCTCATATCTCCCCAAGGATCATCTTGTCAATCAATCCAATTATTATTCAAGCAGAGCTTCCTGCACTAAAGATTTACCTTCGTCGAATTAGCAAGATGGTGTCTATGGAAAGTCTGGCTAATGAGATTCGCGCCATGATCGTGCACTTAATCTACGACTCAAGCCCAAGGACTATGGCTTCCCTCTCATTGGTTAACAAGTCATTCAACACGCTGGTAAGATACCGCAAGTTTCAGGCGTACACTTTCCACGATGAGAGCCTACATGGCGATTTATCACGTATTGAGCAAAGTGGCATGTGGCATGTGATCCAGCGCATCAAGATCACAGAGCGTCTAGCGAGCGGGCTTATTTTCTCTAAATATTTGGCCAAGATGACGGGGCTGACCGACATTGAACTTGAGTGCAAGACGCTTCACCAGAGCTTGAAGGGAACTTTGATGAGCTAACTCCAATCTCGACCTCAGATACGCCTACACGCGATGGTTGATTATGGTTCAGTTGGAACCCGACAAGAGGACCATCTTTTTGCCTTCCAAGAAAGTCCTAATCTTTATTCTATGGATCTAAATGGTCTGTTGTCCTGGAAAGCCCAGGACATCAAAACAATGGTCCGTTGCCTCGAGAAAATCCTGCTCACTTGCCCTAACCTCCGCCACCTAATGCTCGATTTTGCATCCAGATGGGGGAATCTTTCACTAGGCATATTCGATAAGGACTTATCCAACATGTGCTACGGGCGGCTTCCTGCGTTAAAAACCCTCAAGGTGATTCAACATTCCCTTACATTTTTTAATCGATACCGAGAAGTATCTACCGGCTTCTTCGTAGATATCTCACGAGACAACAAGCAGCATTATTTATCCATGGAGTTTGACTGGTCTCAATTGAAACGACTGTGTATTCATGATGCAGCTGTGCTCTCACAAGTCGCCAAGTTCACGTCCCTTAAAGAGGTAGACTTCACCGACTTTGCTTCCTCATCTTACTCAGCAGAGTTTTTACGACAAGTTCCAACTACCTTGGAGAGCATTAAGATATACAAATTAAATGTATCTGATTTAGATGCTATCCTGAAGCACGGAAGTGGGCTTCGCATACTTCACGTCGCTGGGGCCCCTTACTTGTGGGAACGGGATGAGATCTGGCACACGAATGTAGAAACGCTTCAACAAATACGTAATGGTTGCCCAAAAATTGAAGAATTAGCCCTGTACTGCGCTTGGGATCATACGTGGCCAGACAATATACTTAATATTCTGGTCGAATTTCGAAGATTGCGCAGTTTAAAGCTATACTTCAAGCTATTTAGAGATGACGCTGACTTCTGTAACCTCCCTTTAACCTTTTTAAGCATCTCGGAACTCTTCGCATCCTTTCATAATCGTTCTCAAAGTCAGTCGTCCCTCAGGCAGCTCAACGTCGTATCTAGTGTATACTCGCGAATACTGCGGCCAGACACGAGACCTCATGAGCTGTTGATAGACGACTGTGATCTGGTTTGCGAACTCTCCGAAAGAGACGACGAGGCAGCCCGTGGTGCCTTCACAGTGACTTGTTTAAATATCGGGGAAAATGAAAACTTGATCCTACGGAGAGCTCTAGAAGCGAGCGTAGATCCAATAAGTCTATTTGAGAAACCCCAAAAGGGTATTAAGCTCAAAAAAGCCTCAGCCTCTTTTAAGTTGGCCTGGTACGGACGAATAGATGAGTCAGAAGACACACAGCATTCATGAAAGTAGATTCGGGACAGTGGTATTTTGGACCGTCTTAGGTGGGGATGATTGGATCATAGAGAACGAGGACGACTACCGTGAACTTCGACAAGCATTGCCTGAAGAGGACATTCCTGATTTCAATGATTGGTTGAGGGACAATCAACTACCAACTATACCGCGCTCGCATAAGTAATTTCCACACAAAGGCATCGACTTAGACAGCTGCCAAGCATCTGATTGGCGGGACATTAACTGGAGAGTTTGCAATCACACGAGGAGAAACAGCTTCTGATATCATCCATCTATCGGAATCCCTTCCGGGTCTCATGAATCTACAGTTAGCTAGCTGGCATAGGTTTGCAAAGGATTTACCAAGGATTTCATGGCTTTGAAACCTTTAGAAAAACATTGCTGGTCAGTCGGTCTCGTGGACTTAGGTTCTAGAGGTTGACCTAGAGATATCGGTGCATTATGGTCGGTGGATGATCCTTTAGGTAGTAGGTAGTCTGACACAATACGCATTGAGTTTCTCATACAGGTACGGAGCTAGACGACGAGAAAAACGTAGCTCCGTCGAGTCTGTTCAAGCTGAGAAATCCTCTCTTGTCCATATAGTATTCGTTGGTATTCCATCTACGTGCATGTAACCCTCTAGTCTAATAATAGCTCACTAAGGACAACATCCACAGCCCATATTTACGCCAACGACTTGGCCTCGCCCTCCTTCAGCTTGCCGGCTGCAATAAGCCGCTTCACCTCCTCGCTCCATACACCCTTGATTTCGTCCGCAACCTTCAGGCCGTTCAGCTTACCAGCCAGAGCCGCAATCTCATCAGGATCGATCTTGCTCTGTACTAGCTCAACATCGCCTAACACGGAATCAATTTGGGCTGGGCTCGCGTCACCAGCGCCCGCGAAGTAGTTAGCATCCTTTACGGAGCCCCTGAGCACACGCTTGTTCTTCTTAACAGCATTCTTCGCCGCCTCCTTGGCCTTCTTGTTGGCCTCACGCTCGGCCTTCGCCTTCTCTTCCGCCTCCTTAGCGGCCTTCTCCTCAGCCTCCTTCTTCAGACGGGCTTCCTCCTTAGCTTTCTTCTCCGCGGCCTCCTTCTCAAGACGCTTCTTGTTCTTGGCGGCGTTGGCCTCCTGGCGGAACCTCTTGATGCGCTCGTCGCCGGCAGAGGCCTCGTCTAGCAGCTTGCGCAGGCGGGCGTTGTCCTCGGCCTTCTTCTTCTTGCGGGCGTTGGCGTTCTTGCGCTCCATGTGGCGCTTCTGGTCGCGGTTCTCGTTGTCGTCGGGGACGTCCTCGTCGAGGTACTCGAACGATCGCCACGAGTCGAAGTTGTACCAGAAGTTGTAGAAGTTCTCGACCTCCTCCTTGGTCGAGTTCTCGTCGCCGAAGGTCGGGACCGGCTGGTGCTTGGAGAAGCGGGCCTCGGACTTGAAGACGCGGCCCCAGAGCTTGTAGTAGTTGCCCTTGGCCAGTTCCTTCTTGGTAGGCGGGTCGACATCGGCCTTTTCGTCGACGGAGTCGAATTGTCGGCGCTTGACGTCGAGAAGGACTTCGGTGGCTTTTTGGATGCACTTGAAGAAGTTGTCGTCCTCGGTGCTGCCTTGAGCTGCCTTCTTGTCGGGATGGTGCTTCAGGACCTTCTTGCGGTGGGCGCGCTTGATCTGTTCTTCCGTCGCCTTGTAACGGTACTTGGACAGACCTAGGACTTGGTAATGATCTTGAGACTATGCGCGAGGGGGTTAGTGGGCTGTGGGAAACGCAATGCAATGGTTAACTCTTACCTTCCAGTCCTTGGCCTCACGCTGGAGCATCATGGGGTCCTCGGGTTCGCTGAAATCGCTCTCATCGTCCTTCTCAATCTTCTTGGCACTCTCCTGTGCTTGGATGCGGTCATCTTCAGAGAACGTGCGCTTATGGCGGGCGCGGCGGGCGTGGGCTAGGAAGTGAGGGCCGACAGGTTCGATGGTGCGTTGAGTTGAGGCGGTGATAGACCCAATAGGTTTGAAGTCTTTCTCGGCCGACCAACCCTCAGGCAAGGAGGGTAGTGGCCGTGTTACCGTCGTGGCTGTGGCCATTGTTGCTACCGAAATACAATTCCAGGATTTGTATATGGAAATGTACGTGGGGTGAAGCTTGGGGGGAAACTTTTTTTTTTGTCTTAACAATTCAAAAGTAAAAAAGATTGCAGGGATCTAATGCATTAATGTAACATTATGTACCTAATTAACCTTTCCGTTAAGGGCACTAACTCAGCCACAAGTATTTGGTACATTAGCCACAAGCTGAACACGATAAGCCCATATCAAGCCACTAATTTTTCTACAATCTAATACAATCTGCAGTCTACAATTTCACAAGCTCCAGAAACTTCGTCGCTCCGCTATTAACAGGGTTTATTCTATTCAAGGTTTATTCTTGCTGGCCTGATTGATATAACACTTAGTGGGAGACAAATATATTTCCTATAAACAACTGGATAATCCAAAGCGCGGTATGGCAATGGCTCTTCCCGCCTATAGAAGTCTTCTCCGAGCAGCGCGGATAGCTTTCAAAGGTAGAAACGATTTGGTGCGACCCCTGTAAATATGATCACTGACGTAGCCATCTAGGCGATGAGCGGGTATTAACCGCTGCGCGAGCCTCAATCCGTGAGGGTTTTCTTGTCAATGCCTCACTGGAACCTACGAACCCCGAGTTACCTAGCGCAATCAAGCATGCTGAAGAAATTGCTGCCATATTACGGCAAAATATAGTACAGGGCAAGAAGGAGGGTGATATATACAGTACGTCTCAAATCGGAAGAGTGAGTGTTGCGGGATACGTCTAACAGCTCGTGTAGAATTACGAATACATGAGGACATAGAGAGAGGGGACAACGATACCGTCAAGTTCCCAAATGGGCAGACAGTGAAGATTGATGGAAAGAGGTGTTCCGATAGGTGACACAGATTATTAAGATCAAGTTCGTGAAGCATTGTATTATATCATGATACCCGCCGTGTACCAATGAAAGTTGTAGCGACTGTCGAGTGGCTACGCATATAGATGATATCTCACAGAAACCCTTTTTAGAATCATAACGCCCCAACGCCGTCCATGCAATGCATCGCCTCTCGTGCTTTAATCTCCAGCCAAACTGGCATAGTTGACGTCCGCTGTGCCTGGCGGTGCCACCACCAACGTCATATTCTCGATATCTTGTTGCGGAGCTCCAGCCTGTCCCGATCCTCCTTGACCAGGCGCGGCTTCGATCGCCTTGGGACCGCCTTGTCTTCGCTGGTCTGGAAATGCTGACCGTCCATCCCTAGCCATAGCCGCTCTCTCCTCCTTATTCATATTACCAACAGCCCTAGGCAAGCTCCACCGCACTCGCAACGGACATCCCGCAATGACAGCGCGACCCTGACAAGCTTCAGCAGCTTTTTCAGCAGCTTCCCTCGTCTCGTAGTTGATAAACGCGCAGTGTGACATGTGACTGCAGATCAGTGACTTAATTTTACCGTGTACCTTGAAGAAGTCGCGGATCTTGTACTCGGGTAGATCGTCCTCAACACCTGTGACGAATAGGCTCATGATCGACTTATCGGCAGGGGGCATCCAATCCTTAGGGCCAGGTGGTAATTGTGATGCGCTCGGGAATGGTCTGCCTCCTCTTGTTTGCCTTGCGCCGGCACCAGGGCCTGCTCCTGCTGCCGCTGCTGCTCTAGAGTCGCGTGTCCGTATCGGGCCTGGTCCGCCTACGCCAGCTCCAACTGCCGGGCTACCTCCCGTTGAACTTCCACCAGGCTTTGATTCGGATGCGCTTCCATCCTCGATCGCTCGTCCCTTTCTGAAGTATGGCTTGCTGTTCGCTAGTCTTCGTAATAACTCGCGTGCCTTCTCATCCGTCTTCTCGTATTCTTCGGTACCTCTACCTTCCTCAAGGGCCTTCTCGTTGTTCTGGGCGAAGTACTCGCGGTTGATTTCGCTCTGGGGTCCCGGCGCGACCATCTTGAGAGCAGCATCACGTAGCTGGATAGGTAGGCCGAATTGTAAGTCCAACATGCAGCACTGGCAGCAGTTCTTCATACGGGCGCATGTGAGACAGACGTTGGTGCGCTTCTTGCGGCCGTGGGCGCGATCTGCCGCCCACGAAAACACGGTATAGGGTCGCGTGCAGATCTTGCATTCGGCGCCGTAGTCTTCTTTCAGCATCTTGACGTATGGGTTCGGTGGTAGGCAGTTCTCGCATACTGATGGGAAGTCCGTCGACTCCCAACCAGAGCGGTTTAAATCCTGTTTTATTTGAGGCGGCATGTTGGTGGTTTGAAGTCGCGGTTGATGGATGAAGGTCGATGAGGGATGGCGGCGCGGGAACGTAGCCGATTAGAAATTTGGGATAGCACATGAAAAAAGGTGGGCCTTATCAGATGAGGCTGGCCGTCGGTGGCGGTGCCACTGGCTTAGTCAGAACCAGGGTTGTGGAACACACTTTCTGGATAAGAGCATTATGTAATCAAAGCTTATATCTGTTGCATGCATGTACCTAGGTAGCACATAGCTTCGAAACAACATTGAACATTACATTCAATGTCGAAACTTTCCAAGCAAACTGTTTCCCCCACGGGGTTTCTTCATCCAACCAATCATGCCGGTACGAATCTAATATTTCGAGCTTAAATACGATGCGTATCTAATCAAGCACATACGCTCACCAGCTATGGGATTTGACTTCGGGTCCGAAGTTTCATCTTCTGCCCAGGTGACCATGCCACTACTAGGAAAGTTCACGCTGTCAATCTAGAACCATTTCAAAACATCTTCGAGTTCTCACATCTCTGCCTCATTTTCGTCGTCACCTTAGATACCTCTCCTCTCTATCTGGAGAACGAGTCCGAAGTTCACAATCATACAGTATGGATCTCATCCCGGTGGGATAGATGACTGTCATTATCTGCCAACACAACTCCAATTCTTCAATCGAAGTCCTCGTTCCATCTCCGGCCATGATTCCACATTTACCTTTTTATACGGGCCGGTAAGCTCGCTAGCCATTGTTAGAGTATAAACTCAGTCTAATCCCAGCCACCGAGCGCTTCTTCGCAACTGGAGTCCGAGTTGAGAAGAAATGGCACATTGGGGTCATTGTACCATGTTACCGTCGCGCCATATCATAAGCACCATCAATCTCTCGCAAGGTACATGGTGGTTAATCGCCAAGATCCGTCGTCTCCTCGCAACAATACATGGCCTGGCAGTAGGTTTTGTATGGCTCACGAGACCATATTCAAGCAGCTAGTTCCGGACCCTCAAGTGGCGGTTTGTTGTCGTGGTCTTCTGTTGAAATGGCACAGTAAATCTTAAATGAAGTGAACTTACTTCTTGTATTGCTGGGACCGGAGATGCCAAAGGTTGTTCATATAAGGCCCGACCCAATCTTTTTTTTCCCCCATTAAAGCACCCAGACCTGGTTCTGCAATTCTCGTCTTCCTTACCTTAACCACCTTTTTCTGGATATACTTTCATTCGATAAGATGGCTGTTATTCAGGCTCAACCAGCGGAGACTTCTACACAGGCCGGTCAACCCTCGTCTCCATCTCAAGAGAGTAGCACTACAACTTTATCTACAGAATCTTCGACCTCACAGAATAACGTACCTAAACTGGCTACCTCTCACGACGAGGCAGCATTGGCACAGGGAAACAGAAATGTGAAGATCCTTACAGAAAGTGACTGTCCAGATGTCGTAGCATTTTCCTGGTCAAAGTCGAAGAAATGGAGGACTTTGACCATCATTTTCCTCGTCCAAATTTCTAGTACGCAATCCCTCGTGTTTTATGTTGATTTTCATGTTCTTCTGTAGCTCTGTTTCTCTGTCATTTCAATATTCTCGTCGGCCACTTGAACTCGGCTCTCAAGCTGAGTTTCTAAGAACAAGTCTTGTAGGACAGACTTATACATTGGAACTTCGTATGACTCGCAATTCTAACGTTTACCTATCTAGTGAACTTGAATGCCTCCCTCTATGCTAATGCCCAGAGTGGCATAATGAAGGAATTTCATGTCAGTGCGATGGCTGCAGTCACCGGAGCAGCCGTGTTTCTCATCATGTACGCGTTCGGATGTGAGCTGTAAGTATACTGCATTTCTCTCACCATGTCTACAGACTAACATCATTCTAGCTGGGCTCCATGGTCTGAAGAGTTTGGAAGAAAACTTGTTCTTCAATCCTCACTTTTTCTGGTCAACACCATGTGCTTCCCTGTCGTCTTCGCTAAACGCACTCGATCTTTTCTTGCTATCATAATTGGGCGAGCCTTTGGTGGACTTTTCTCTGCCGGTGGTAGTGTCACATTAGGAGTCGTGGCAGATATGTTCCAAATGCTTCACCAGGAAGAGCCACTCGCCTTTATTGTTCTTTCTTCTGTGGGTGGTTCTATTATTGGACCCATCATTGGTGGGTTCGTTGAAGACGGTCTAGATTGGACGTGGGCCATCTGGATCCAGCTTATCGTTGGAGGGTTTGTTCAATTATTGCACCTATTTTTCGTCCCAGAAACCCGTTCCAGCGTTCTCCTCGACCGTCACGCGAAGAAACTCCGGAAATCCAAGCTCAATGAGACGGGGGAGAAGATCGACGTCTTCGGTCCCACCGAAACAATGACCTGGAAAGAATATCTAGTCCCAAAGGAACTCTGGTCATTATGGATGCGTCCTTTCCGTATGTTCGCCACGGAACCGATTGTATCAATTCTATCCACGCTGTCCGGCTTCAGCGATGCCCTAATCTTCATGCAAATACAGTCCCTCGGTCGTGTTTTCAAGCTGTGGGGATTTACCACTGTTCAAATAGGACTGGTAGGTCATCGTGATCTTATATTCGAATAACGAAGCGCTTGATAGCTAACATATACCATAGGCGTTCATCCCAATTGGCATTGCTTATATCATCGGTTATATATCGTTCATTCCAGTTATCAGTCGTAACCGCCGCTTACGAGCAGAATTCCCAGGAGGAGAACACGCTCAATATGAATCCCGGCTATGGTGGTTGCTATATACGGCTCCGCTTCTTCCAATCGGACTCCTTATCTTTGCTTGGACAAGCACCCCTCAAGTACATTGGATCGCGCCTATGATTGGTTGCCTATTAATTGGCGTTGCCAACTATACAATTTACATGACTACTATCGACTACATGGTAGCTTCTTATGGCCCCTATTCAGCTTCTGCTACAGGAGGCAATGGATTCGCTCGAGACTTCCTTGCTGGTTGTCTCACTTGGGCTGCAGGGCCATACTACGATGCTTTTTCATTCCCCTACGGTCTTCAGGTAGCCAACACTATCCTCGCCGCTATTAGCTTGGTCCTTGTAGTAGCGACCGTTTTGATCTACATTAAGGGCCCTTCTATGCGTAAGCGCTCCGCTTTTGCTCAGTCGCTGAAGGAAAGCATAACTACCCCCATTGAGACAGTTCTTCCCGAGCCAACAACGGCTGAAACACCAACGGTTTAGATATATGTTCATGGATGACAAATCTTATTGTCGCGTGGTGCACTTGGGAATGGAGAGGGAAGGGAGGAATATGTTGTTTCGCAAGGAACTATCAACCTATCTGGGTTATTAAAGGTATGGCATATATACAGGAGGCTCATTTGTCTGCTCTTTCTCAGACCGGCCCAGGCTAGACTCTTCCAGGGCTTTACCTCTGAGCAGATACCCCATACCATCTTGTAGCTCTTTTAGCAGGCGAAACCTCTGATATTTATGGCACATTGATCATTTGTTTCTTTTCCACATTCGCTTACATTCGAACCTGTCAGATTTTGGGTGGCGCAACTGGCCGGATTTTCGCATCCCTGGGGATATCCATGGATGCAATTTGTTCACCAGGGTTAAGTTGAGAGTTTAGGTACTGAAATTAAAATATTTCGAGATAGTTATTAGCAAGCCAAGTATCAGTGGTATGAATATAACATCTATTCACCTAATTCTTTTTGCTAACAGCTAAGCTGTTAGGAGATATTTATTAAAGATATCTCAGCTGCTAAGGTGATATCCTTAACTATTACGTAATATTGTATTGCCTTAAAGATGACCAAGTGCTAACATAACGATGGCTAGCCATTTGGCAGTAAACTGCTAACCCATTAAAACTTTAAAAATTAATAATATAATATAATATATATTAATAATATTTTTAAATAATTTATACTATATATTAAAATATATTATAAATATATATATATATAATATAATATAAATATAAATATAATTAATTAGCTAAAATTTATTATATTTTTTTAATTAAGCTATATTTTATTTTCTTTTTAAATATATTAATAAAAGTTATTATCATTTAATAATAAAGTTATTATCTTTTTTATCTTTTCCTTTATATTATTATATTTTTAATTAGTTATTTTACTTTATTTTTATTAAATTATAACTTTTTAATTAACTTTAAAGTATAAGAAATATCTTTTAAATAAATCCTTAAAGTATTTTATATTCCTTTTATAATAATAATATTTATAATATTATTAATAATATTTATAATATTATTAATAATATTTTATTATAAGATTTATAATATATTATATATATATAATAAATAATTATCCTACCTTAATTATTTAAAATTATTAAAGAAAAATATACTTATCCTTTTAATATTTTTTTTAAATTTTAATTTAAAAATATTACTTTTTTAATATATATATTTATATAAATATAAATATATATTTTAATCTAATAATAATTATAAAATATTTCTTTTTATTATTATAATATACTTTTAAAACTAAGCCTTATTACTTAAGAAATATCCCCTTTAAAAAAAATAATATAATTTACTTAATAAGGTTAAGTTATCTTATATAAAGAAATTTAAGCTAACTAAATTTAAGTTGGCAAATTTTCTTATTAAAAATTTTAGCTTTAATTATAAAAATATTATATTTAAATCTTTAAAAATAAAATAAGCTATTAAGGTATAAATAATTTAACTATTATAAATAAGTTATTTTATATTAATATATTTTTATATAAGTTAATTAACTATAATTAATTTTAATTATTTTTAATTATTTATTTCTTTTATCTTTATAAAATTATATTTTTAATAATATTTTTTTTAAATCTATCCTTTATATTATTTCCATATAATTAATATGTTTTAACTTAAATTAAAAAATATTAAATAATTAATTATTTTTAATTAAAGATTTTAATATTAATTATCATATTTTTATAAATTATAATTTATTAATAAATTTTAACTTATTTTAATTAAAAAGACTTAAAAAAGCCTTAAATAATTATAAGGCTATTAAAATATTATTTATAAGTTTTATTTATAAAATATTAATATCTTTAATTTATAATATAAATAATATTAAGTTTTAAAAATTTAATAAAATTAATATAATATAAATTAAAGTTAAAAAATATATAAATTTAATTATTAATTTAAAATTTTATATTTATTATTTTAATCTTAATAATATATTCTTTAATAATAAGTTTTATAATATTTTAAATAATATTATTTAAATTATTAATAAAATTAAATATAAAAAAAATTACCTTCCACTATTAAAGATATAATTTAAATATATATGATTATTATTATTTAATATAAAAAATAAAAGAATAAATATAAAAGATTAAATAAATTAAAGGATAATCTTATTAGGATAGGAAAAGTACTTTAAGTAAATATTTAATTTAAGGAAAAATCATATAATAAGGTTAAATTTAATTATAATTTTAAAAAGATTTATACCTAATATTATACTTATAGAAATAAAAATAAAAGAAAGATTTAATTTTTATTTATTATTAAATTATTCTTTTAAATTTATTAATAAAGGTAAAACTTCCTTATTTAAAACTTAATATACTTTAAGATAATTTACTTATTTAATTTAAAAAACTTTAATATTTTAAAATTATAAATAAATTAACTAAAATTCATATTATATTTAATTTTGTATTCCTTATAATTAAATATAAAAATTCTAATATTAATATTTCTTAACTTTTAATAATTACTTAAAATTAAATTATTATAAAATATATTATTTACTTTAATATTATTTAAAAACTTAATTAATATTTAAAAAAAGGGATAGTTTTATATTATTTATTATTATTACTTTTAATATTATATTAAATAATATTAAAATATAACTTTATATTTTTTAATAAAATTAGGATTAAAAATATAAAAAATATTTTATTATTTACTTTATTAATATTTTTATATTATTAAAAGAAATTAATATAAGAAATTATATATATATATTTTTAATATATTTTTATAAATAAAGGAAAAAGAAAGAAATATAATAAATACTATGGTTAAATTATATTTCTTATTTATAATTATAATTATAATAAATTTAAATAAAAAGCTTAATAAAGTAATAAATATAAATAATATATTAAAAATAAGAAGTTTATTATTAAAATATATATTATATTTAAAAAAATAATTTAAAATATATTATTACTTTATTAAAAGCCTTTAAAATAATTTATAAAGTTTTTAAATAATACTTTTTATTTAAGCAATAATAGAGTAAAAATAAGTAAGTAAAAAATAATAAAGTAAAAAAGAGCAAATTAATTTTAAAGAAATAATTAACTATAAGATAAGGCTATAAGAAAGGATTATAATAAATAGATTTTAAAGGAAATTAATAAAATATAATAATATATAGGTTTTTAAAAATTAGATTTTTTAAAATAATATTTTAAATAAATAAATATTTAATTATTAAAAAAATAATATTCTTATCTTTTATTAAATATTTTAATATATAATTATTTATTTTACTTATACTTTAATTATTTTTTTAAATTATAATATTTATCTTTTATTAAATAAGGTATATAATTTTATTATAATATTAGCTTATATATTTTTATATTTTAAATAATATATTTTTGCTTAAGAATTATAAAATAAATATTATAACTTAATTAATAAAATATTTACACTAACCTACTTTATTTAATTATTAAATTAAGGAATAATTAATATATGAATAAATTATCTTTAATAAATAATATTATAAATTATAAAAATCCTTATACTCCTTAAATTAGGATTTTATTTAGGAGTTTTTTAAACCTTTATTATAAATATTAAATATATTATCTTTACTTATATCCTAGCCTTATTAATTAAAAAAGTATAATAATAATAAACGATTTTATTAATTATTATTTATATTAGGTTCTAATATTATAAAATATTAATAAGATATATTTAATAACTTAAGGTAAATTAAAAATTTTAACTAATTAATATTTAATATTAAAATATTTATATATTAGCTAATATATTTAATTATATTAAATATTAAAAACTTAATTACTTTATTAAGCATATTTAATAAATTAATTATTATATTAAAGATTATAATTTAATATTATTAATATAATAAGCCTATTAATATATTTTAGGATATTTTTATAAAAGATTATAATTATTATAAAATATTTAATATATTAGTTAATACCTTTTAAAATCCTTTAAAATATAATAATAAAGGTAATAAATCTATTAAAATATTCTAAGATTTACTTATTATAATATTAAATAATAATGGTATTTTTATATATAGTTATTTTTATTAAATAAAGTTATAATAAAATAATATTATAACTTATAAGATATATATATTTATATTAAGCATATAATTTAATTAATAATATAATTAATTAAATTATTATTAAATTATTTCTTTTTTTATAACCTTAGAATTATAAAACTTTATTTAATTATTAAGCCTTTTTTTATAAATACTTAAATAAAATTAATCGCCATTAACTTATAAGTTTAAAAACTTTATTACTTTATAATATAATATAAAGTACTATAATTTTAAATAACATTATCGTTAATTTTAAATAAAATTAGCTTATTTTTTATTAATTATTATTATAAATATTAAAATATTAAATTAAATTAATCTTTATAGCTATATAATTATAAATTTATAAAAATCTAATATTAACATTTATAATTATAAATTAAAATTATAAAATAATTATCTTTATTTAAAAATTAAATTAAATATATAATTAATTTTATTCTTAATATTATATCTTTATTCCTTATATATATTAATAATATAATATCTTAATTAAATATAATATAGTTTAAAGTTTAGAAAAGAATATATTAATATTATATATTTTTTTAAATAATTTAAAGAAATAATTAAAGATTAAAATTAAATAAATAATCCCTTTTATTAATCTTTTTAATTATATTATAGTAAACTATTAAATAATTTTATTATATTATTAATTATATATTTTTATATTATTTAAATATATATAGTTAAAAGTATTTCTTAATTTTAATATAACTTATATTTTTAGAAAGGAAGAATATTAAACAACCTTATATAAGGTAATTAAGCTATAAAATTAATACATTATTAAAAATATTAAGAAATACTTATAAATATAAAAGATATTTTAAATAATAGATATTATATAAGAAGTTAAAGATTTTTAATAAAGTAAATAATATTTAAAGTTATTATAATAAAAAAAGTCCTAATCTTTATCCTTATAATTTATTAAGATATATTTTACTTTTAAACATTTTCCTAATAAATTATATAACATATAATAATTAATTTATTATTAATAAATTTAAGATTATATTATAAAATTTAAAGTATAATTAATAAAAGGGAAGGGATAAATTAAAAATAGTATATAAATATATTATATATTTAAATATTTACCTATATATTAAAAAAAAGGAATTAATTAAAAAGTAATATATTATTAATAATTAAGCTATAAAATTTCTATAATTATTTATAAGTTTATTTTAAATTATTTATAAGAAAAGTAAAATAATTTAATATTTTATTTATTTCTTTAATATAATATCCCCTTAATTACTTAAGCTAATAAAAAAGTAGTTAATCTTATAATATAAATAATTATTAAAAGGCATACTAATAAATTAGCTTTTAATTTAATTAAATTAAGAAAACTTAAAGTTAATAAGCTTTAAAATTAAGTTTAATATAATTTAAATTATTATAAGTTTTTTCATTTATTATATTATAATTATATATTATTAAATAAAAAATGTTATTATATTATTAATATATATAAATTATTAGAAAAGGGTAAAAATATATATTATGAATAAGAGATTAATCTTAATTAAGAAAATATATTTTAAAAAGTGATTAATTTAAGTTTAAAAATGTGAGATATTTTATTAAAGTATTTTAAATAAATATATTAAATTTATATTAAAGTAATTTATGGTTATTCCTTAAATTATTATATATATTAACTTTCTTATAAACCTTATTAACTTTAAAGCTTACTTATTATAAATAGAAAAAAGTATAATAATATCTTATATTAAAAATATAATAAATAATATTATAATATGGTTAATAAATTAAACCTTAGCTTTTTTATTTTAATTATATGGTTATTTTTTAAATATATTAGCTTAAAAGGATAATATAAAAATGGATATGCTAATTATATATAAAAAGAAAAGAATTTATATACTTATAATGATAGCATTTATAAGTAATATATAGGTATATTTATAACTTTAAAAAAGTTAAATTTAATGAATTTTCTTAAGGATTAGTATATTTAAAATAAATTAAATAATATTGCCTAAATTATTTAATAATAATATATAAGATAAAAAGATAGTTAAAATCATTTAAATTATTTATTATAATAAAAATAATTTTATAAGGGATAAAGAAAAGATTATAAGAAAATAAAAAAGGGAATAATTAAATTATTTATTTAAATAGCTTATTCCTTTTAAATTATATTTATATTTTAAAGATTATAATCTTATAACTTAAAACTTATATTTTTTATTTATATTATTTATTTATTTTCTTTTTAAATTAATAATATTAGGCTATATAATATAAAAATTTATTATTTATTTAAGGAAGTTTATAATATAATCTTTATAAGTAAATAGCTATTATTTCTTATATATATAAAAGAAAAGAAGGAAAAAAAGTAAAAAATTCTTATAAACTTTTATATAAATTGTATTAAAATATTTAATCTTAAACTTTTTTTATTAAGTAATAATCCTTTAAAAGTAATTTTATTAATATGTAATATAAGCTAAAAACTTTAGTAATATGTTTTAATTTAAAAAATTTAGCTATTTTTTAATTAATTATTTCCATAATCTTTTTATTTTAAATAATAATATTTAACTAATTGAAATTATTATAAATAAGTTTTAATTTTATTTTAATCTTAATTATTATAAATAATATATTATATTTTTCTTAGTAAATCTATTTAAATTTAATAAGTTTAGGGTTATTATAAACATATAATAGCTTTTATAAGTTTAGAAGAAATGGTTATTTAATTTAGTTTAATTTTCTTAAGATATTTTTTATTTGGTTTTTAAATAAAACCTTTTTTAAATAAGTAAGATAAGGCTATATAATATTAAAAGTAATTTTAAGAATATATATTTAAATTAATATATTATATTTATTAATTTAAATAGAAATATTTATTAGTTATAATAAAATATAATAAGTATAAATAATAAGTAAAATATAAATATATCTTATCTTAGAAAAAAATAATAAAAATATTAATATTTATATTACATAAATAATCATAGGTTAAATTAATAACCTTTATATTATTAATATTAAATATAATATGATTTTAAAGGGGTGATATATTATTTAAATAATTAAATTTAATAATAATATTCCTAATAATAAAAATATCTTTTTAATTAAAAACTTTATATATTTGGTTTACTTTAATATATTAATTATAAAGAACTAATTCTTAATATTAAATAATAGTTATATTAATATAAGAACTTAAAGGTAACATAGAAATAAAGTTATTAAAATAATATTAATATTAATTATAAAATAAAACCTTTTTAAACTAATCTTAAGTTAAAATATTTATAAGATTTGCCTTGTATGGATTAACTTATATAAATAAGTTTTAAAAAAAGAAAAAGAAATATAATATTTTAATAAAATATAAATTATAATATTTTAAAATAAAGGAATTAAATAATATATAAATTAAGTATAGGAATATATAAATTTAAATAATATAATATTATATTATTAAAAACTTTATATTTTTAACTTATATATATATATATATATATAATATCTTTTTATTTATTTATATAAGTATTATTGATTAAAAATATACTTATATTTAAAGCTAAATCCTTATTTAAATATTTAAAATAGGAAATATATTTAATATTTTTCCATTTTTTATTATATTTAAATTATTAAAAACTATATTAAATTATTATTATATTTATTTCTTTATTTTTCTTTTTAATATTAATAATAATTATTAAATATTATAATTATAATTATTAAATTAAAATCCTTAAAAATATTATTTAGTTTTATTTATACCTTAAAGGTTAAGAAAAAGGTTAAAAAACTAAAGATTTAAACGAGTTAAAGTTAAATCCAAATTTAAACAAAAATAAGATTAATAAAAAGTTTAAAGGCTTAATTAAAACTTAATATTTAAATTTAATAACTTTTTAAATAAGGTAAATATAAAGTGTTAACTTATTTAAATATATAATAAAGTAATTAATTTTATATATAAAATTTTTTTAATTATAATCTTTAATTTATTAAAACTATTTTAAATCTTTTAAAAGGATAAAAATTTTCTTTATATATATTAGGAAATAGGTATAATAGGAAATGATTAAAATATAAATAAATAATTTTTTATAGAATGAATATTATAAATTAAATAAAATAAAATTGGTTTTAATAATAGGATTAATTTTAAAATAATAAATTAATTATTTTTATACTTATATAATTAATTAATAATCTTTATTTTTTTATTTATATTAATATTATTTTTAAAATTATTAATAATAAAGCTATTTTAATATTCCTTAATAATATTAAAAAAATATATTAACCTTATATTATTTCACTTTAAGGCCTAGCTTATAAGCCTTTATTTAATTATCCTTTTTAAGCTTTTTTAATAAAAATATAAATGAGTATAAGTAATAACTTAAGTTTTATATAAGGTTAAATATTATAAATATTATTGGTTTAATTTATTTAATAAAATAATTATTATATTTAAAGTTATAAATATAATTAGAAAAATTAATAAAGCTTATATTATAATTAAGGTAAAATAATTAAATTAAGGTATAATATATATAATATGCTTAATTATAATTGGTATTTAAAATAATTAAATTATAATATATTATAAATAAGTATTAAAGAATTTTTAAATAAACTAATATATTTAAATAAAGGTATATTATAATTATAATTGAAATAATTTATAAAAACTTTATTATAATTAATTTAAATATTTAAAATAAATAAATTAAATAAATATATTGTAAATTAATTGGAGTAATTTATAAAGACTTATATTTAATATAAAAAGGTTAATATTAAAATAAGTAATTAACTTATTTAATTTATTAAGCCTTTTAATATAATAGCGTTAATTAAAATTTATAATACTTTATAATAAAATAAAATTAAGCGGTATATTAAGGCTAATAATATAATTATATAAATATTTAACTAATATTAATTTAAGGTTTAAAATAAAGCTATTTATACTTATTTAAATTATTTATTTAATATTATTTATAACGTTTAATTACTTTTTAAATTAATTTAATAATTCCTTATTACTTATTTTATTAACCTAATTATCTTTAATATTAAATAATATATGTGGTAAAAATTAAATTTCTTTTTTTAATATAAACTTTATAAATTTACTTTTTATTGCTAATATTAATATTTTTAATATTTAAATTATATTATTAAGTTTAAAAATATTTTTCTTATATAGTTTTAATAATTAAATAACTTTTATAATATTATTAAAAGATTTTAAGGTTAATATTAATTAGGTTAAGTGTTATTATTTAAGATATAAGTAGTAATAAAGTTAAAAAGATTAGTATAAGAGTTAATTATGTTAAATTAATTATATAAGGTATATTAGATGATATATTATTAATTAAAAGTATTAAATTTAAGAAAAATGTTATTATTTAAATAATAATAAAGTGGTATTTAATAATTATTAATATTTTTAAAAGATAAAGAAAATAAAGTAAATTTTAAACTATTTATTAAATTAGTATTAAATAAGAAATTAAAAGGGTTTAATCTTTTAAAATAAATATAAAGTGTAAAAAAATTAGCTATAAAAATATTAAAAGATTTATATCTTTAATAAAAAAAAGAATTAATATTTTTTAGTTTATAAGTAAATATATTTAAATATAATAAAGCTAATAAGGCTAATAAGGTTAATAAGGTTAAAAGATAATAATAAAAAGCTTTTTAATTTATAATAAATTAAATAAAATTAATATTAAAAAATTAAATAAATATTAAGATTTATTTTATTATAAACTTTATTTTAATATATATATTTAAGGCTTAAGCTTTATTATATAAAAATTAAATATAAATAATATTATAAAAGATATTTTTATATTAAAAAAGTAATAAAAAAAGCTTATTATTTAAAACTTTTATATTTAAGTATAATTTTATTATAAATATAAGTTAAAATTAAATATTATATATATTAATAAAATAAAAAAAATTTAAAAATTTTAATAATATTAATTTTATTTCTTTAACTATTTAAATATAAAAGTTATTTATAAATATATATTTAATATAGGATAAATAAAATGTATTAATATTATTAATATAAGGTTTTATATTATAATATAATTAAAAGTAAGGCTATTTTTAAATGTATTATTATTATATTTAAATTAATGTATAAATTAGTATATATGCTATAAGGCTATTAAATAGCCTTATAACGTATAAATTAATATTAGTTAAATATTAGTAAATATATTTTAACATTAGTAAATTTTTTTTTCTTTTATATTTTCTTTTATATTTTATTATTTTTTTAATAACTATTTATAAATTATATTAAATCTTTTTAATTAAATGTTCTTATTACTATTAACTTATATCCTTTTATATTTTATCGTTGTTATATTAATTTGTGATTAATTCGTGGCTGTTAATAGCTTATTTGATTTAACCGTATTAAGCAGCTAGATTAACGTCGATTTGAAGTAATTAACTGTTGGCAGTTTTTCTCTTTTCTAATTGGCTGAATCTCGTACGGCAGAGCCTTAACGAGCCTTATAGCAAAGCCTTAAAGCAAAGCCTTAACGTACGTGAGCTTTGTATTAGGTATTAGGTCTGCTAACAGGTCCACGTTTAGGTCTCCTCCTCTTATTTTTGACGAGTCTTAAGGTGCGTACGAGGTGGTCTTGTCGTTGTCGGTCGGGAAGTCGATGCAGTCGTATCGGTAGCTGTATTAGCAGTTATATCGAGAGGAGTATTGGTAGTTGTATCGGTAGCTATATCGGTAGCTGTATCGATAGCTATATCGACAGGAGTATTAAAAGGTGTGGTTAATTAATTAATCGGTCTTCGAATTACCAGGTTTTATATTAGTAGGAATAACGTTATAACTATGCCTAATCTTATTATTTCTTTAAATTTTATTCTTTTATTTTTTTTATAACAATTATTAAATATGTTAATAAAGTTATAAAATATATATAAAATAACCTTATTAACTTTTTTAATTAAAAAAAAAATAAATTTTATAATATTAATTATTATCGTTAATTTTTTAGCTTTATTATAATTAAACTTATTATTATTAATTTTATTATATATATTATAATAATTTAAGTAATTAGTTATAATAATATAAAAGTATAAAAATATTTTTATAAAATATATTATTATTTAACCTTTAAAAAATTTTTTAAAGTTTTAATAAAGCTTTTTATCTTTATTATTTTAATTTTTAAAGAATAAAAAGCTTTTAATAATAAATGTATTAACTTATTTTTTAATAGTTATTAATATATTTATAATGTTAAAATTAATACTTAATAATAACTTATAAATATATGTTTTAAAAATATAACTTTAAGTCTTTACTATTATAATAATAAGTATATTAGGTAATAGGTATATTAAGAATTATATTAAAAGGTTAATAAGTATATAAGGTGTATTAAGAGGAGTATAAATAGTTGTTTAGTTGTATTAAAAGCAGTATCGATGGATAGGTATACTAAGAGTTGTATCGATAGCCGTTCAACTGTATCGATAGACAGGTGTATCGAGAATGGTATTGATAGATCAATAGCCGTATCGTCGGGTGTATCAGTGGTTGACCAGCCTGGTTGCCTGGCAACAACAGCTTGATCGCGAGAGGTGTTGTCGGGTATAAGGTGGTGGTTAGGGTGTCGGATCGATAGAAGCTATCGACAGGGTGGCTTGATAGACTTGATAGCAAACGGGCCTAATCAAAGGGTCGGCTCTTAGGTGTGTTTGTGTGTGTTCGACTGGCTGTCTTGGTACAGCAGGCTCGATCGATCGCGAGGTGTGTTGATAGGTGGGTGTATCGAATTGAATCTTTTTCTCGAAGAGATTACGCTGTTGACTCACTGGCGAGCCACGAGTGTGGTATCTTCTGCGATAGAGGTTCGGAGAGGCTGTCGACTAGCCTAATTAAAGGGTCGGCTCTTGGGTTGATGGTTGCCTGGTAACAGCAGGCTCGATCGCGAGAGGTTGAAGAAGCTGTTTCTCGTAGCTTCAACGCTGTTGACTCACTGGCGAGTCACGAGTGTTGATAGATGCGATAATAAGGTTCTTAGAGGGTTAAAGAAGTTATCCTTGTAGCTAATCAACGCTATTAGCTTACTGGCGAGTTATGAGTGGTGATAGATACGTTAATAAAATTCCTTGTACATAATGGACGTAAATATTGTTGGCTTATTAACAAGCCACGAATATCTTTAAGGTAGTATAATAAGTCCTAGGTTATTAGGAAGCTATTGACTCACTAGCGAGCCACGAGATTCTGAAGATGGTATAGGATTATTACCTTTTCTTATCCAAATTGTTCAGGCATTTAAAAATACCTGTCAGATCCTTCCTAGCTATCTGTGATTGACATCGCATTGTCCTGTCAATCACTGATCAATGTAGGATGGACAAGGTATATTAATATCATCAATATAGGGTTCTATACTATAGTATGATCAAAAGTAAGGCTATTCCCAAGTGTGTTGTTGTTGTATTTGAATTGGTGTGTAAATTAGTGTGTGTGCCACAAGGCTATTAAATAGCCTTGTAGCGCACGGACCAACACCGGCTAAACATCGGTAAATACATTTCGACATTTAATTTAAGGTAAATTATTTAATTTTCCCTTATTATAATAATCTTATTATTAGTATTTTTAATAAATTTATTAGTAAATATTAATATAAATATTATTTATTTTATAATAAATTTAAAAAGTGTTTATTAATATTTATTTATAATAACTTTAAATAAAATAAATTAATATATAATTTTAAAAGGCTAATAAAGTAAAATTATAAAAATAATAATTGGTATAAGTTTATTTAATAATTAATTATAAGAAATTATTTAAATAATAAAAATATAATAAAAAATATAAAGTTAAAATATATTAATTATATATAATTTAATATTAATATTACTTAAAGCTTATAATTAAATTTTTTTTTTAAAATTATTACTTATAAAAAATTATTTATTTTATATTTTATTATTTTATAAAAAGTTTATAATTGATTTATATTTTTAATAAAATATATTAAAGCTTTAATTAAATATTTATATAAAAGATAAATAAGATATTATATAAATTTTCTTTTTTTTATATTTAATAATTTATTTTAACCGAAGGTTTTTTACGTTAAAACTCGTTTTAAAAATTATAGTGCGAAATTAATAAAGTAATTAATAAAAAACTAATAAGTAATTAATAAGCTTTTCTCGTGTAATAATTAAACGATAATTAAATAAAATATACTTTTAATTTCACTTTAACTTTAACATTTAATAACTTTATAAATACTAATCCGATAAGGATATAATTTGTACTAATTAAAAGGTCGCTTAATTCTTTATTTAATAATATAAAATACACGTTAATAAAATATATATAGCCTAAGATATTTAAGGTTAAATATAAAGGGTTTTTTAGGAAAGTATTAATTATTAAAGCCATTAAAGCTATTAAAGCTTTAAGCCACTAAAGCCACTATAGCTATTAAAGCTTTAAGCTATTAAAGCCATTAAATCTTTAAGCTATTAAAGCTTAACAACTTTAATATATATAAAATTTAATAACTTTACTAATCCTTTACTTAAAAATTTAAAAGAATTATAAGTAAATAAAGATTTAAATTCTCATTCGAATAATATAAAGTACACGTGACTAGCCTTTTTTATAAAAGAGTTATTAAAGATTAAAAATAAGGTTTTAAAATTAAAAAATATATAATTATAATTATGTATAAATTTTATCACGTAATCGTAATAACGTAGTGATAATAATTATAAAGTTAAAAATTTAAGCTTAGGTTTAAATCCCACGTAAAGTAAAAATTTAAAAAAATTAAAAATTAAATAATAAAATAAATAAATAAATAAATTAATAAATAAATAAATAAGTAAATATATAAATAATTAAATAAATAAATAATTAATTAAATAATAAATTAATTAAATAATGAATTAAATAAATAATTAACTAAATAAATAATTAAATAATTAAATAAATAATAAAAAGAATAAATAATTAAAAGAATAAAAACAAATTAGAAAAAATATTTAAAAAAGTATTAAAATAAAATTAAATTTAAAAGTTAAAGATTTAGCCTTCGGTTAGGATATTACCTTTTTTTCTTACTTTATTTCTAATTTAAAACTTAACTTAAAACCCTTATAACTAGCCTTCCGCGAGGAAAAATTTTTGAACCTTTTTTTTTATTTTTAAAAAATCACGGCCCTGCTCCTCGCTTTGGCTCGGGTTCGAGGGATTTTTAAAAAATAAAAAAAAAGGTTTAAAAATTTTAAAAATGCTTTATTATATTATCCTTATATTTCTATTCCTTATAAAGTTATTTAAATATAACTTAATAAATTTTAAATATTTAAAATAAATAAAATAATAATATTACTTTAATATATAATATTATTTATATATTAATAAAGGGATAATTATTAAATATTTTCTAAAATTATAAGTTATAAGAATATTTTTATTTTAAAAACTTAGGATTTATATAATTATATATTTTAATTTATATAATAATATTAATAAGATATAGTTTTATATTAATATAAAGTTAACCTTATTATTATAAAGAATTATAATAAAATAATATATTATTATTACCTTAATATTTTTAAAGTTTATATAATAATAGCTTATAATTAAATAATTTTAAAGGTTTAATAAGAAGCTATTTTATTTTAATATAAAAATAAAATTTAATATAATTAGGATATATTATTACTTAGGTTAATATTTTTTTAAAAAATCTTTATATAAAAAAGGCTATAATTTTTAATTTAACTTTTTATTATATTTTATATTTTAAAGATAATTAATAAAAAGGAAAAAGGGAAAAGGAAAAGGGGAAAAAATAGGTAATAATTATATTTAACTATTTAATTAAATATTAATAAATTATAGTATATAATAAATAATTATATAAATTTACTTATATATTTAAATTTACTTAGTTAATATTATTAAAAATTATATATAAAAAGTAATAATTTTAAGTTATTTATATTAAAACATTTAAAAGATTATACTAAAATAATATGGGGAATAATGATTACTTATTTAAATTATTAATTAAAATATATTTTAATTAATTTATATATATTATTATAAATAATTTTAAATAATATAATTAATATATTTAATAATTTAATATTAATTATATAAGTATTTAAGTATATTTATATAAATTAATTTAAGTAAATAATCTTTACTTTATTTTATATTATAAGGTTATTATTATTAAATAAAGTAATAGGTTTATTTAATATTTAATTAGCCTTATATTTTTAAATAATAATATAAAATGTTTATTTTAGTTAAAGGTTTAAAGTAATATTTATAATAGGAATATAATCTTTAAGTAGTAATGAGTATTTATTATTAATATTTAATGCCTTAATTAATAATATATCTTTTTTAAGGATTATTAATAAATTATTTTATAAGATATATAGTTACTTTAGGCAAATTAGGTTTTAGCCTTATATCCTTTATAATATAAGGTTATATAAGGCCATATTATTTAAAAGTAATAAATTAATAAAAATAATATTTATTATATTTATATTTTATCTTTTAATTTTAAATGAAAATATTATAATAATTTATAATAATAACCTAATAAATTTATATATAATAATATTAAATATAAATGAAATTTCTTTATTTATATTATAATTTTATTATTATATTAAGGTTTTTAATTATTTATTTATTAAAAACATTTACATTAATTTTTAAAAAAGTATGGTATTAATAAAGGAGAACTTATTATTAATGTTAATATTATTATTAAAATTTATTTTAATATTTCCTAACATTAGTATAATAGGATATTAAGTAATTATACTATTCTTTTATATAATATTAAATTATAATTAAAAAAAATAATATTAAGTAAATATATTATGTTTATTTACTTTTTTAATATTTTATTTAAAATATACTTTTCTTATAAAAATTTTAATGTAAAATATTTTATTAAGATTTCTTAATATTATAATATAAAAGTTAAATAACTTATTAATATATATGATATTATTTAAGATTTAAACAATAATAAATTATAAAATTAAATATTATTACTTAAATTTATAAGTTAATAATTTGCTTTAACTTATAATATAAAGATAAAGGAAAATAAGCTAATCTTTTTCATTAATATAAAGGCTAGTAAGGATAAGTTAATTATTTTTATTAGTAAAAAGGATAAAAAGGATAAATTAATTTTTTTTATTAATATAAAGGTTAATAAGAATAAGTTAATTATTTTTATTAATAAAAAGATTAGGGAAAATAAGCTAATTATTTTTATTAATAAAAAGGCTAAAAAGGATAAATTAATTATTTTCATTAATAAAAAGATTAAAAAAGATAAACCAATCTTTTTTATTAATAAAAAGATTAAAAAGGATAAAATTATTAATAATTTTAATAATATTAATAAATTTATTTATAATAAATTATTAACTTTAATTTAATATATTATTATATAAGCTTTATATGCTTTATAAGTTATAATATTTTTTATTAAATTTTAAAATATTTTATTATTATAAAGGTTAATAATTATTAATTAATTATATAAATTAAGCTTAATTATATTAATATTATTTTTAATCTTTTAAAAATATTAAACAAATTTATAAAATTATATATTTTAAAAGATATTTTATATATTATATAAGTATTTTTTAATTATATAATTTATAAATTAATTATATAAAAGGGAATTAATTAAAAGGATTTTAACTTAAATTTTAATTATTATATATATTTAAATTAGCTTAATATAAAGATAAATTTAAGTAAGTATATAATATATATACTTAAATTATCTTTTAATTAATTTATATATTTCTTTATTTACTTTATCTATAATATAAAAACTATATAAAATAATATAAATATTAAAAGATATTATATTATTAATTTATTTAAACAATAAAAGATTTAAGATTAATTTTTTAAAGTTTTTCTATTTTATATATTTAAATATTTTTAAAGTTTTTATACTTATTAAATTTAGATTTTTTAATAAATTATTTATTTTATATTAGATTAACTTAAGTTTAACTTATTATTATTTTTAATTAAAGAAGTTTTCTTCTTAAATTAATATAATTATATTTGGCCATTTTATAATTAGCTTATTATTTATAAAATTAATTAAGGATTAGCAAAAATATTAAAAAATTTTTAAACTAAGGTTTAATATATATATAATAAATCCTTTATAATTTTATTTTATTTATTATATTTATTATATTTATTATATTTATTTGCTTAATATCCTTTACTATATATTTATTTTCTATTAATTTTAACATATAAAATTAAATATAATAATTTAGGAAAATATTCTTAAATAAAATAAATATTATTTAATATAATTATTAAAATATAAATAAATCTTTTTATATAATATTACCAAATCATATTTATTATATTCCCTTAAAAGTATATAAATTATATCTTTTTAATATTTATTTATAATAATAGAATAAGATTTTACTTAAATAAATTATTAAGAAATAATGGAAAATAATATATATTAAATTATTTAAATAAATACGTATTAACTCCTTTATTTTATTTAAGATATAAGTAATTTTTTTCTTTTTAAATTTAATACTTATTATTTACCAATTTAATAAATTATATTAATCTTTATTTTTAATTATTAATTTATAACTTAATTTTACTTTCTTATCTTTTATTTTACTTCTTAAAGCTTAAAATAGTATTATATTTTTAACTATTTTTATTTTAATAAATTATATATTATATATAAAATAATTATCTAAGGATAATTAAAAACTAATATATATATTTAATTTATTAAATTATTTATTTAAATATTTATATATATTAAATATAATTTATAATTAATTTAATCTTAAATTAAATTTATAATTGAAATTAAATTTTACTTATTATTATATTTATAACTAATTATAAAATAAAACCTTTTTTAACCTTAAACTCTTTTAAATAGCTTAATAAATTAATTACTATTAAATTAAATCTTTTAACTAATATGATTTTACTTAGGACTTTAATTATATTATATTATTCCCCTTATTTATTACTTATTTAAATTTATATTAATGGTTATACCTATTTAAATTTTTAAAGGCTTTTATATTAAATATAATTTAAGTTATTAAATTCTAAACTACCCCATTTATTTAGTAAATTTCTTTTATAAAATAAGTGATAAATATCTTCTTTATTAAATGTAATAATTAGTAAAAATATTTTATAAATTCCTTATTTAATTTAAATATTAAAGTTATAATATTATATAATATATTAATAAAATTATTATAGGAAATTTGAAAATAAAATAATTAAGCCTTAATTTTTTAAAAGTTATATAATAATTATAAATAAATATTAAAAAACTTTTTTATAATAAATTTAATGTTTATATATTTTTTATAATATTATAAAAGATTAATTACTTTTATTATAATTTTATTAATTTTATAATTAAATTTGTTTAAGTAAGTTTAAAGCTTAGCTTTAATAATAATATTATTTATTTAATATATTCTTTTATTAAATAAATTATAAAGCTTATTATATTTATAAAAAATATCTTTTAATTAATAGATTATATATTTAATATAAAACTTTATTTTATTATAAACATTTTTTAAAAGATTTTAAATTAAAATAATATATATAAAGATTTATTAATTAATTTTAAGGTTAAAGATTAGGTTTAATATAAAATTTATTATAATAGAATTTATAATGATATTAAAACTATTTTAATAATTAAAAAAAAATATATAAATAATAAGAAAAAAAAGAGATTTTATATATAATTATTTATTTAAAATAATTTAATATTTAAATTAAAAAAAAGAAAGGCTTAATTCTAATATAATTAAAATAAAGGGTTAATTACTACTTAAATAAAAATAAATAAGATTTTTATTATAATAAAAAATATAAATATTAATTATAATTAAATATAAGATAAATAAATATATAACCTTAAATTAAATATTAATTATTTAAATATTTATATATATATTTTTATATAATTATATTTATTTATATAAGAAAAATAATCCTTATAATAAAGGTTTTATTTATTTTTATAAATAAAAAAGGTTAAATATTTATAAATATTACGAAAAAAATAAATACCTTTAACATAAATATTATAAGGAAGAATTATTAGATTTACCTAAATACTTTATCTAATAAATATATTAAATAAATAATATATTTCATTTTTAAAAAATATTATAATTAAAAGTTAAATATATTATAACTTAAAATTATTATATTATAATTAGGAAATAATATAAATACTTATAAAGTAAAAATTACTTAATAATATTAAAATAATAGGCTTTTTTAATATTAAATTATTAACAAATTTTAAGAAAAATATAATTTTTAAACTTCAACATATTTTCTTTAATAAATTATATAAAGTTAATATTTATATAAAAATAACTAATATATTAATAATATTAAAGTAAAATTTTATATCCTTTTTAAAGTAAGATTAAATATATTTAATATTATTTATTATTTTAAATAAAAATAATTTGAAATTAAGCTTAAATTATAATTTATTAAATATTAAATAATAATTTAAAAATTATATTATTATAATTTTATAAAATATATTTTAAAGCTTTTAATACTTATTTAATATTATTTCTTTATAAAAAGCTTAAAAGATAATAAAATAAAATTTTTAAAGCCTTTTTTATTTAAATTTATTAATAACCTTATAAACTTTAACTTATAATCATAGCATTATTAACCCTTATAACCTTATATTCTCTTAGGATAAAACTTAATAATATTATAATTATAAACTTATATTTTTTAAGGGAATAAATTAAAATAAAAAAAACTTTAAAAATTTTTCCTTGTAAAAAATAAGGCTTATAAGATTATAAGTGCTATTAGTAATTAAAGTTTTAAAAGTATTATTAATATTTAAAATTTTTAATAATAATATTAATAATAATTAAAAAGAAGTAAGTAAAAAAGATAATATCTTAATTAAAGATAAAATTTATAACTATTAAAAACATTAATTAATTAAGCTTAAATTAAATATAACATTTTATAAGTAATATATTATTATAGTATATTAATAATAATATTAATTAATATTAATAAATAAGTAATATTTAATATTATTTAAACTAAATATTAAAGCTAAACCAATTTAAATTTAAATATTAATTTAATAAAAAAATAAAACCTAACATTATTTAATCTAAAATATTAAAGCTAAGTTAATCCAAACTTAAATAATATATTAAAAAATAATACCAATATTACCTTACTTAAAATATTTAAATTACTAAAGCTAACCTAACCATATAAAATAATAATATTTTAATCTGCTAATTTTAAAAGGATAATCTTTATAAAGTTAAGGTTTAACTTTAACCTTTTTAAATTAACAAATAAATTAACCTTAAATACTATTAAACTTATATTACTTTAGCTTAAAAGGTAATTATAAAGTTAATTATTAAACTTAGTTTAAATAAGCTAACTATAAAAGGTAATTAAAGCTTAATTAAAAAGTAACTTTTTTAAACCTTATAATATATATAGCTAAAATCTTTAAACTTAGAATTAATATTAATATTATTATTATTATTATAACCATTTTTATTCCTTTTAAATAAATAGCTAAAGTTTTTAAACTTTAAATTAATATTAATATTATTGCTATTATAATTAATAACCTTTTTATTAATAATAAAATCTTATATATTTATATTATTAATATTATACATATCCTTAATAGCCTTTTTATAATTAAACTAAAAATATTTATTAATAAAAGGTAAAAACAAATAAATAAAAGCCTTAATAAGGGATATATTATTTATTAAAAATATAAATAATATATAAAAGTTTATAAATTTCTTACTTAACATATTTTTATAAATATATATAATAATATTATATAACTTTAAAATATAAAAAAGCTAAACCATAATATTATTTAAAATATTTTAAGTAAAATAAGCAAAGAAATATTTAGGAAATATACTATATAGCTAATATAATAAATAATTTTAAAATATATCTTTTAACTTATAAAATATTATAAATAATTAATATAATACATATATAACTAATATATATTAATTACTATATAATTTAGGAAAAATAATAAATATTTTATTATTAAATATTTTATATATATTAGTATAAAGGAAAAAATATTATTAAAATTATTAATCTTATAAAAATTATCTTATATTTAAATATATTAATTTATATTATTTATATTAAACTAAAATTCTTTAATTAAAAAAACAATATAAGCCCTTTTTATACCAATTATAACCTTTATTAAGCAATAACATTTATCTTATAATATTATTATAAATTAATTTAAAATATGTAAGCTTTAAGCCTTTAACTAAGGTATTTTAACAATATAAATATTATACTATAATTTTAATAAATTACCATATAAAAATTATTAATAAGTAAAGTTTAAAATAATAAAATATAATTTTATAAAATATAATTAAGAAAATAATATAAAAAAGGTAATTATAAAGTACTTACTATTTAAGTTATAAATAAAATTGTAAAAGTAATAATCATTTATAAGTAAAATATTATTAGTTAATTATAAAACATAGTAATTAATAGCGTTAATATTAAAAAATAATAAGAAAAAAGGTTTAACTAATTCCTTCCTAGCTTAAATATTCTTAACTAATATATAATTAATATAATAAGTTAAGTTATAATATATATTATTATTATTTAACGTAAAGAATTTTAATAATAACTTATATTTATAAGGATAATTAGGATAAAAGATTTTAATAAAAGGCATATATTTATATAGCAATATTATACCTAAATAATATAATATAAAAGGCTATATAATTATTAAGAATAACTTTTTAAATTATATACTTATATTATATTAAAAAGGCTAAAATATTTCTAATTAAACAGGTAAGTTTAAAATATATAATAAATATTACAATTAATATTATATTTACTTACTTAATTATATAAAATTATACTTAAAATATAAAAGAATTTAAATATAGGATTAATTAAATAAATATTAAAGATTATTATATAATTATTTAATATTAATTTTTAAATTTATATTTAATTATATATATTTATATTTATATTATTTTTTAAATAATTTAAATCTGAAAGTATATATAATAATTTATATAAGGTTTAAAGTTTATAGCTTTCTTAATTTACTATCCTTATTTATATAAATTATAAAAAAAACTTTTAATAAATTTAAGTATAATTAAAGGATATATTAAATAATAAACTATTTAAGTTAAATATTTAAGAAATAATAATATAAAATAAGCTAAATGTAAACTTTATTTTTAAAATATTATATATAACTTTATTAAGTATTATATCTTAAAATTTATATATAATAATTATATAATTTATAATTAATAAGAATTATTACTTTTAGTATATATTTTTATTAATTAAAAACTTTTAGTATATATATTTAACTAAGATTATAAGCTTGTTATAAATATTTTTTAACTTCTTATTAAAAAGAAGATTAAATAAAAGGCTAATATAGTTATTTTAAGTGATTATAATTATTTAAAAAGGGTTTTTATAAATGTTTAAGCCTTTAACCTAAGTTATATTATATATAATCCCTTAAGTGTTATTTATAAGGCCTATATTATTTTAAATATTATATATTAATATAATTTTATAATTAATATAAATAGGGAAAAACTTTAAAAGGTTTTTAACTTATTAAAATTTTATTCTTATTATATTATTACCTTTATTTATAAATTTAACTTAAATAATTGTATAATTAAAATTTTTTATATATTCCTAATTAGACTAATTTACCTAAGCCTTTATTAAGTAAATATATATTATATTATAGAAGTTATTAACCTTCTTTTTTAAAAGCTTTATTATATATTTAAATGTAAATAGTTTTTATAATAATATTAAAATCTTTAACATTTATAACTTAAAAAAAACTTAATAAAAGTAAGCTTATTTATTATTTATTTATTATTAAATAATAGTTAGGAATATTAAATATTAAAAAAATTAATATATATTTTAATTAATAATTTTATTCTTTTTTAATATAATGTTATTAGTAATTATATATAATGGCTTATTTAATATTAAAGGAAGTTAAAAGAAATTATTAATAAAAATAATGCTTATATTTTTAAAGAATTTATTATTATAATTAGGAAATATTTCCTTTAAATACTTATTTATTTAGTTTAATAGCTTTAGGCCTAATATACTTTTCTTATTAATTATAAAATAATAAATACTTTTAAATTAGCGCTATAAATTACTTAATATTATAAGGATTTTTACTAATAGTTTATAATTATTATTAATTTAGAAATAAAGTAGTAAATATAATATTTACTTATTTATTTAGTTATTAATAATCTTAGTTAAAATTAATCTAATAATAAAAGATTTTTACTTTAACTTAATAGCTTAAAAGTATGTAAAAAATATCTTTACTATATATAATTTCCTAATATCCTTATTATTATTAATTTAAATATAAAAAGGTTATAATATTTTATTATTTTTAATATTTATTTTATAGTAATTAATAATTATATTATATATTAGCCACTATTTTTAATTTAAAATGTTTTATAATTTTAATATTATATTTATAATATTATAATTATTTAAATTATCTTTTTATAAATACTTTTAATAATTATTAATTTTAAATAGCTTATGTATATAATAGTTAATATATGTAGTTTAGTTATAATTAATATTAATATTATAATAATTTAAAAGGATAGTAAATTTATATTAAATATATATTTTAAACATTAAGTATATAATTTTATACCAATCTTTTAAATCATTATTATTTATAAATTAGCTTTAATATTTAAACTTATTCTTTTCTTACTTAAGCCTTTTATTATTTACTATGTTATAATAATTATTTAAGTAATTATATATTTTCTAATAGCGCTTAAAGGTAACTTTATATATATAAAATTACTTTTTATTAATTAATAAAAGTTAATTATAATTATAATAAAGGTGATTTAATATAAATTTTACTTAATAAAATTTTAAATATTATAAATATTTATATATTAGCTTATATTAAGGGAAGTATAGTAATATATAAGAATGTGTAAGGGGTTATTAATAACTTTAATAGTTTAAATTATAAAATGTAAAGTTTTATATTTTTAAAAATTAAAAATAAAATATATACTTTATATATATTAGCTTAAAAAGGTATTTTTTATATAATATATTTAACTTTTTTAGCTTTTTATTATATATAATATAAATAAATTAAAAATATTAATTAAAAAAGTAATAATTCATATTTTAAATTATATAATTATTCTTTTATAAGAAAAGGCTTAATAAAAAATAACAAATCTCTTATATTAAATAATCTTTTTTATTAACTAATTTATTTATTAACTTAAATATAAAAGAAAGTATAAGATTTTAGTTAAAAATATAAGGAAATATATTTTAAATAATATTTGTATAAATTATTAATAAAGTTTTATTTTTATTATAATATTTTATAATATAATTAATAATAGCTTTAATATAAATATATAATAAAATATTAATATTTATAAACTAATATAATAATATTATATGATTAAATTAGTTTAATTATATATTATTTCTTTTTGCTTTAAATATAAACCATAACTTACTTTTTTTTATTATTATTATAGCTAATATAAAAAGCTTATATAAGAAGTAAAAGTAATATTTAAAATCGAAAGTAAGCTTACCCTTTTTTTTAAGCTTTAACTTATTTTTTTTTATTTATCCTTAAATAATATTTTAATAAATATTAATAATGTTAATAATAATTAACTATATTATTTAATTATTCTTAAATAATTTTTATTTTTAATAAGTTAATACTTAAAGGATTTTTATTATTTTTATAATTAATTATTTTTAACTTAAAGTTAATAATAAAGATATAATATTTTTATCCTAATTGGAGGTTTTTTATATTAAAACTTTTGAAAATTAATTAATAAGGTAATTAATAAGGTAATTAATAAGAAATTGATAAGTAATTAATAAGCTTTTTTTACATAATAATTAAATAAGATTTTCTTTTATCTTTACTTTAAACTTTAAACCTTAATAACTTTATAAGTTTTTATCCGATAAGGATAAGATTTATATAATTAAATAAAGGAGTTAATTTGCTATTTAATAATACTAGGTGTATAATGCTATGATATTTATAAGCTAAGATATTAAAGGTTAAATATAAAAGGTATTTTAGGAAGGAATATTTAAGCGTTAAAGCTATTAAAGCCACTAAAGCCATTAAAGCCATTAAAGCCATTAAAGCTTTAAGCTATTAAAGCCATTAAAGCTTTAAGCTATTAAAGCCACTAAAGCTATTAGAGCTATTAAAGTTACTAAAGCTATTAAAGCCATTAAAGCTATTAAAGCTACTAAAGCTATTAAAGCTTTAAGTTATTATAGCTACTAAAGCTTTAAGCTATTAAAGCCATTAAAGCCATTAAAGCTATTAAAGTTATTAAAGCTTTAAGCTATTAAAGTTTAAAAGCTTTTATATATATAAAATTTAATATTTTTATTAATCCTTTATTTAAAAAATCCAAAAAATATATATAAATAAAGCTTTAAATTTTTATTTAAATAGTATAAAATATACGTGATTAACCCTATCCGTTAAGGAGTTATTAAAGATTAATGATAAGGTTTTAAAATTAAAAGGTATATATATATAATTATACATAAATTTTATTACGTAATTGTAATGGTGTAATGGTAATAATTATAGAATTAAAAATTAAAGCTTAGGTTTAAATCCCACGTAAAGTAAAAATTTAAAAAATTATTAAATAAATGAAAAATAAATAAATAACTAATTAAATAAATAATTAATTAAATAATAAATTAAATAAATAATTAACTAAATAAATAATTAACTAAATAAATAATTAAATAAATAAATAAATAATGAAAAAAATAAATAATTAAAAGAATAAAAACAAATTAAAAAAAATATTTAAAAAAGTATTAAAATGAAAATAAATTTAAAAGTTAAAGATTTGGCCTCCGGTTAGGATATTACCTTTTTTTCTTACTTTATTTCTAATTTAAAACTTACCTTAAAACCCTTATAATTAGCCTTCCGCGAGGAAAAATTTTGGACCTTTTTTTTTATTTTTTAAAAATCCCCCGAACTCGAGCTAAAGCGAGGAGCAGGGCCATGATTTTTTAAAAATAAAAAAAAAGGTCCAAAAATTTTAACTTAATAAACTTAACTTAACTTTTTTTAATCTTTATATTAAGTATAAGGTAATCTTATAATTATATTAATCTATAATTATAAAAGCTATTATAATCCTATTACTTATAATAATTTTAATAATTATTTAAGCTATATTTTTTATATAAAATAATATTATAAAATAGCTTAAATTTAAAGTGAAAATATTAGCCTATAATATAAAGATTTTACTTTAATAATTTTTAAAATAAAACTATTTAAGTTAATTCCTTTAATATTTTCTATTAATTAAACTTTAATATATATTAATATAAACTCCTTTAATAAAGGTTTATTAGGCTTAAAGTAAAAAAGATAAATAAAATATTTAAATAATAAGTAAATGCCTTTAACTTTTTATACTAATAATATTAAAAAAAGTATATACCTTTAAAAATGTTAATATAATGTAAAATATTATTAAATAAAGCCTATGTTTTTAATTTATTAAAATCTTTTAATATTATTTTAAGTTTTTTTTTTATAATAAGTAAACCTTACTTTTTAATGAAATATTTATTATATACCTTAACTTATTATTTTATAAACATATTTAAGATAATATAACAAAAGTTATAATAATAAATAAAACACTTATTTTATTACTTTATCGCATATTTAAAATAGCTTTAATAAATAATAGCCCATTAATATAATTTAATAAAATTAGCCTTACCCTAAAGGAATAAAGTTAAATATGTTAAAAATAATAAAATATAGCTTTAATTAAATTTATTAAAAGAAATATACCTTATTAATAATATAAAAAGTTAATAAACCTTTTATAAATTATAATAATATAAAAGTATATAATTTTTTAACATAAAAGTATTAACATTAACATTAAAATAATCTTATAATTATATAAGTTTTAACTAATTAATAAATATATTAAAAATAATAATTTTATTATAATCTTTTTTATCTTTTTCCTATTTATTTTAATTAAGATTAACATTGGTAAATATATTACCAAAATTCCTAATCTTATAAATATTTAAATCATTAAATATAAAAGTATCTTTAAATAGTTAAAATAAATTATTATTATAGGAAGCACCCTCATAGGTGGGTACATAATAATGCCCTAAGTTTACGAAGCCATACGCCATATTATAAGCAGAATTTAAAAAGGTAAGACTTTAGCTTTACACTTGGATAACTTTACCAATTTTAATCCTATAATTATATAATTAATATCATTAAAAAAATAACTTAATTATACATATTTTAATTTTAATTATATTATTCTATAATATATATAGCCAAAGCTATATAGGGTTAAAGTTAGAAAGTCTTTTAAAAAGTTTATATAATACCTTTTTTAATTATCTTTTAATAATAAGACTTTTATAAGGCTTTTAAGGCTTTTATAAAGCTCTTAAAGGCTTTTAGGATTTTTATAAGGTTATTAAGGCCTTTTTTAAAAGGCTTTTAAGGCTTTAAAAGAGCTTTTAATATTATTTATTTTTAATATAAAAAGGGTATTATATAATTACCTTTAAGGACCTCTTATTTTCAAACTTAAATATATTTGGCTATAAGTATTACACTACAATATAAATAAAACTAAAATATTCATAATTTAGTTACCCTTTTAATACTTTTAATTATAAAATTATAAATATAATATTAATTAAGCTATTTAAATATAAACGATTAATTTTTTAACATGATTTAATTATCTTATATATAATATAGTGCAAAAAGAAATACCATATAGCTTATTTAATATTACTCTTTTTATCCCTTATCCCTTTTATATTTATTTACATATTTATAAATTTCTTATATTATTTAAACCATAATAACTTTAAATTTAAATATAGTAGCTTAATATAATTTAAATTTATTTATAATCTTAATTATAGGCTTTTTTTTAATAATAATCTTATATAAATATATCTTATAATAAAAAGGTAATTTAGATATTTATTTTAAATTAGGTAGGGTTAAGCTATAATATATAATATTTATTATAATAACCCCCTTATATAATATCATATTATTAAACTTTTTAACTTTATTATCTTACTTATATTATAATAATTCTTTTTATTTTTAATCAAATAATATACTTATTAATGCTAAAAAAGAAATAATAATTTTAAATTTAAATATAATAACACTTATCATCCTAAAAGATAAAATTACCCAAAAAACAAAAATCATTAAACTTTATATTTTTAAAAAACCAACATATCTTTTAACCTAGGAAATAAATTAATATTACTTATTATTTCATAATAAATTTATTAAAAGAAAATATCCATCAACTCCTAATATTATACCTTATCTAATATTTTTAACTATTACTTAATCCTCGAAAGTAATTATACATCATTTTAAAAAAGATAGTTTAAAAATGCTCTAATGCTTTCTCACCTAAGTAATAATAGCTTTATCCAATTCTAAACCTTATACATTAATTATAAGTTTTAAATCTTAATTATTTTATAAGGATTACTTATTATCCCAATTTCTTTTAATAATATTAGCTAATTTTTTCATTCTCCCTACATCTTATACAAAAATATTAAAAAAATATAAATGAAACCTTTTATATTCCTTTTTTTTACTAAATACAAAAATGTTAATAAGATAAATAATAAACCAGAAAATATTATTCAACCTTTTTTCTCATTATAACACAAATAATTACATTTTTAAACCATTTATTATAATACCAAAGGTGATAATAATTAATATTAACTTTCTAGCTTAAATTATTAAATTATTAATTTTCCCAGTTATATTAAAGTAAATTATATATCTTAAAATATATTAATTTATAGTTACTTATAGGATATTAATATAAGTTAACCTTTAACCTTTAAATTTCATTATTAAAAACAAATAATTAATTACTTTATTAGCTTTAATTATATTTATTAAATCTTTAAGATTTCCTAATATAAATATTTATTTAAATTTAAATAATATATTAAGAGTAGGGGTAGGAATTCTTTAGATTAGCCTTATTATAATAAAAGGAATAATTTAACAATTAATACTAACTTTATTACTTTTTATAATTCCCTTTTATAATATTGTTTTCATAACAAGGATATTAAATAAAATATTTTTAAATAAGTTTTTAATCTTATCTTTTAATAACCTAACTCCTATTTTATCCTTATTATTTTCCTCTTAATTACCTTTATATTAATAATTTATATCCTAATTATATTTAACCTAATTAAGGTTATTTATAATAATATTTTTATAATTTTTTATACTATTTATTATTTACTTAAACTATATAAAATTTTAAGTATTATTAGGTATATAAACACTTAAAATAGGAGTATATAATACAGAATATTATCTTTTATCTACCTTAATACCTTATATAAGTGTAACCATTTATTTATATTTCTTTAATATAAGTTTAGGATAATTATATATTAATTTAATATTATTAAAAATCTTTTAAATATTATTAAATATATTGCGAATTTTTTTGCGTAAATAAATATAATTTTTTTTAAGTTAATAAATTTAAAAATAAAACTATATAATAAGGTTATAATATTCTTTATATTTTTATTCTTTTATATTTAATATATCTTTATATAATGACTTATTAGTAATAGTTAATATAAACTTTATCTTAAAGTTTTTAAAGTTTAAAAATAAGATTTTAGATTTATTAAATAGTAATTAAGTAAAAATCTTTAATATTAATACTTTTGATTTATAATCTAAGTTAAATAATTTTAATTATATAAATATAATAGATAATAAATATAAGGTTTTTTTAATACGATTTATAAATAAATATAATATTATAAATAAGATTAGGATTAACTTTTATTAAGCCTAGTTTATAAGTTTAGGCTTCCTTATAGGAAATAAGCAAATTTTTTTTTTTAAATCTTAATACTTTTTGGATTATAAAGAATATATTTAATTAGATATATTATCTTTTATAATTAATAGATTAATATTATAAAAGTATAAATTATATCTTTTTATAATTATTTAAATTATAATAATAAATTCTAGTATAAAATTATAAATATTTAGCCTTTATAATATTTAATAAATAGTATTAATGATTTCATAACTTTAAAATTGTTTAAATTAGATAAATATTTAAGTAAAATTTAGGAAAATAATTTTTCTATAAGTTTAATTTAATAAGAGGTTATAATTTTAAATAATTAACATAAAAGATAAAGCTTATTAAATTATTAAGCTAAAGAGAATTAATATTATTTTATTATTATATAAATTAAGCCTTATTTATTATATTAAAAATATAATTATAAAGTTTATAGTATTTAAGATTTTTAATTAATTAAATAATTTCTTACCTTACCATATTAAAAAATTATTGTTATTAAATTAATTATTTAAGAATAAATATTAAGTTAAAAATAAAATATTTAATATTATTAAAAATATAATTATAATTATTTTTATTTATATAATATATATAATATATATATTTAAAATAGTTATATTATAGTTATTTAAATATGATTATAATTTATTATATTATAAAAGGAATAAGAGAAAAATATACCATATTTTAAGTTTTAAAAAAAAATTAATAAATTTAACTTAAAGATATTATATCTATATTATATAAAAATCTTATATAAAATCCTATATATAGATAAAGTTTATATTAAAATAAAACTTTTAAATAAGTTTATAAAGTTATCTTTATCCTATTAAGATACAATAATTAGGTTTAAAATTATTTAATTTAAATTATATATAAATATTAATAAAAGTAAAAATAATATAAAGTAAAGGATAAGGGTTTTAATTAATAAGATATAGGGGAAAATTATAGTTTAAATAATAATATTTTATTAATATATATATTTTAATTATATGTAATTAATTTAATATAATAATAAGTATATATTTAATTTTTATTAATATTAAAGAAATAAAAAAATATTATTATTATATTAAAAATATAAAGTTTAACTAATATTTTCTTTAATAATTAAGGTTATAATTTATTCCTTTATTCCTAATTTAAAATATATACCTTATTTATTATTATAATTAAGTTATTTTAATATAATATTAAGGAATAATTTTAAATAAATTATAAATTAGGTTTTTTAAATAAATAATATTTAATTTTTTATAACTTTATTATAGAAAGGTAAAATATTATTTATTTAGCCTTATCTTATTTATATTAACGTTATTATTTTTTATAATAACTTTATATTTATTTTAAATATTTTATTATTATATTTTTAAATAATATAATAATTATTTTTATTTTTAATTTTATTATTTTATTAATATATTATATATTATCTTACTTTTATTAAGTTTTTATATACAATTTAATTTGAATAATTATGTTAAATATTTCTTTATTATTAATTTTTATACTTTAATATTATTTATTAAAATCTTTATATTAATTATATATTTTATATAATATTACCTATATGTAATATAGTTTTAATTATTTGTTTATATAGTTTTTTAAGAATATAGTTGGTATAGGATATAATTGATTAACTTATATAAATAAGTTTATTATTATTAAGTTATAAATAAGTATATAAGAAAAGTAGGAATTTATATAGGCTTAAGTTATTATTATTTTTTATGATTTAGTGTATAAGAATCTTAATTTAATTTATTTATATCTTTTTTTTTCTTTTCCTTTTTTACTTCCTTAAATTTCTCTTTTTATACCTAAGTTATTATTTTTTAAAGAGAAAAATCTTTTATTTATTTATATATTATATCTTCTTATCCTATGTTTAAATTTAGCCTTGATAATATCTTTATTAAAGATACTTCTTTTAATAATAATAGTTTTAATTAAGATGATATAAAATCTTTATTTTTATTTTAACTACTTAAGCTATGGTAAGAATATAATATAATTTATTTAGAACTTAGTAGGAAGGATTTTTATTAGTACTACTTATGTTATAAATATGTCAATAGGTTAGTAAAATAAGTATTTTTAAAAGATAAGGATTTTTTTATAAATAATTAAAAGTAGGTTATTTTTAATTAAGCTTTATATTATTTATTATATTATAAGTAAGCTTATTATTTCTTATTAGCTAATTATTTTATTAATTATTTAGTTTTTATGGAATTTATTATTTATATATGTTATATAATAAGTAAAATATTTTATTTTTATGTTAATATTTTAAATTATCTTAATTAAATTTTTTATAATTATTAATATTAATAATGATTTATAAATTAATAATAAAAACCTTAAAAAGGTTATAATATAAATAAAAGAGGTATATAATATATTATTAATAGCTTATAGGGATAAGTATAATGATAAATATATTAAACTTATTTATTTATAATGTTATATAAAGAATTATAAATGGTTAAAATATAATTATCCCTTATTTTATTATACTTACCATTATTTCATTAATCTTTTCAATTATGGCTATAATTTTTATAATATCTTTTTTAAATCTTATTATCCCTCCTTATATAATCTCACACTTATAATACCTAGGATATATATGTCTATTAGATTTGAAATTATTATAGATAATAATAAAAAGGATTAGCAATATTAAGTTTCCTTATAAATAAGTCTTTCTATTATTATTAAAACTTTATATATTATTCCTTATATTATATATAATATTTAATATAATATATCTTAATTAATTAAATATCTAACTCTCCCTTTAAACGTTATGTTTATATCTATTATATTTTTATTAGCTAAATTTATATTATTTTTAAATTACTTAATCCAATATTAATAAGGTTATTATTTTAAGCTATAATTAAATTATTAACTATTAATAATTATAAAATCTTAGTTTTAAAAGAGAAATTATATTATATTAAAGGGTTATTTTATATCAAATATAAATTAAATAGGAAATTATTTTATTAATAAGTTATAAAATTATTATATAGAAAATATTACCTATTATATTAGGATAATTAGCTTAAGTTTATTATTATTTATTATTATATTTACTTAATCTTATTCATATTTTTATTAAATAATATTCCCCTATAACCTTTTCATCTAATTTAATAAGGTAATTAATATCTATTTATATCCTAAATAATAGTTTTAAAATAACCTAATAATCTTTATTAATAAGGGTTAATAGTTAAAGGCCTTTAAAGCTTATTAATTTAAAAAGTTATATATAAGTAATTATAAAGTTAAATCCTTTATTTTTTAATTATTTAATTATTAAATTAAGGTAGGTTTTAAATAAAGTTTAACCTTAAGCCTTAAATTTAGTAATTACAAAAGTTAGCGTAAGAAAAAAACCTAATTAATTAAATAATCTAAAATATTTAAAGGTTATATTTTCTTTTAATATATAAATCTTTATTAGGAATAAAGGTAAAAAACCTTTTAATAATTCTTATAAATAGATTAATTAAGTTATTAATAATAAAATTAAAATTATCTTTAATAATTAAATAATAACGAAAATATTGACATTTATTATATAAATAAATGAATTAAGGCTTAGAATAAATACTTCTATTATATATTTAATATTATTTATTATTTTTAAGGATTAATGACTATTTTCTGTTAAAGCTACTAATATATCTTATATAAAAGATAAATAGGTTAGCATTTTAAGGGATAAATTGTCCATTATTTTAAAGGCTTAGATAAAAATTATATCTTTATTTTTATTAAATATTTTTAATATATACTTAAATAGAAAAATATAAACCTTTTGGTTATACTTCCTAATAAAGGAAATAGTGGTTTATATATTTATAGCATATTAAGTAATGTTTAAAGGGGTAATAGCCTTATATTTTTCATTTAGTGTTATATCTTATAAATAGGTTAATTTTATATTAAGGAAATTAGTATTTTTTATAGTTTATTAAATATACCTTAATTGCTTAAGTATATTAACATATTAAGGATTTATTACCCTTATTTATTAATCTAAAAGGATAATTATAATAAATTTTTTCTAAAACTAATAGCTTAAAAAATAATTACCATTTATCATTTAAAATAACTTCCTAATTTAATCATATATTTTATTACTAATAAGCTTCTTTAAATAAAGTAGGGATAATCCTTAAATAGGTTTAAATTAATAAAAATCGTTATAAAGAATTATAATAAATATATTGCCAAAATTATTATTAAATTTATCTTATATTTTTTATAGTTAAAGATAAATTTAGTAAAGATTTGCCTTATTTATTATACTATATTTATTTATAATTAAAATATTAATCTATTTTTACTAATTTTTTTTATTATTTAACATATATAATTTAAAGGAGATAAGATTTATTATTAAGTGAATTATAATATCACTAATATAAGTACCTATTAATCCTAACGTAATAGTAATTTTTATTCTTTTATAAGCCCCTTTAATTTTAAAAGCTTTAACCAATAATCTAATTACCATACTTTTATTAATACTTCTTTTACCACCAAAATAAAATAATAATTAGCTATACCCTAATAACATTACTTATATCTTATCTATTATATCCACGGCTTTTTTTTAATATAATTTATCAACTATATCTATATATCGAAGAATAAGATATAAAGCCACTAATTATTTCTCATTAAGTTTATCCCATATAGCTAACTCTTTACTTAAATCAAACCAAATTGCACTATTAAGATTATAATCTATTATAATTATAATTAGGCAAATACTTATAATTAAAACTTAAGCCATAAAATGATTTATTAGTTAAAATAAATCTTCATTCATACTAAAAAGATTTATTTCTTTAATATTTAATTCCCTTAAATAAATATTTAAGCTTTTTAATATAAGATATACTTTACTATAAATATTATTTTATATATTTATTTCTTTAAAAGTTTTAATAATAATAATATCTTTAACTAATAAACCAAGTTTAACTTTCCATTCTTTTATCTAAATATTAACAGCCTTATCAACTAAACCATACCTATTAAAAATATCACTAATTACCATACCTAAATTATTAACTATTATATAATAATAATTAAGTTCATTTCCCATAAATAAATCCATTAGCTTTTTAAAGCCAACTATATTAAAAGATAAATTAAATAAATTTATAATAGGTTTAAAATATAATATATTTTATATATATACATATACCGCCACTAAAAAAGCTAATAATTCCTTTTAATTTTTTACCTCCTCTATAAAATTATCTTTAATATTATCTTCTTTATTATATTAATTATTATCATTTTTATCTTTATATATAATATTATCCCAATCTATATAAGCATCCTAAATCTTTATATTATAAATAATATCATCCTTAAACTTATTAAGTAAATTAAAGTTATTATTATAAAATTTTAAATATTTATAAAAACCTTAGCTTAAATTATTCTAAAGATTTAAAAAATTATTAAATATATTAAATATAAAAAGTTATTATGAAATGAATAAAACAAGGCAAATTATAGCGCTTCAATAATATATTATAACTTTATTAAAATTAAATAAGAATTTTCCAATTAAAAGAAATATCCTTACATTATTTTTAAATAATACTCTTTAATTAAAGCAACTATTAATTAAAGGCTTATTAAATTTAATAAAATTAACCATTTTTTTCTTATTATTATCCATTAGATTAAGATTAGGAATAATATTAATTATAAAAATATAATCGTAAAAGTAAAGATTATTAAAAATAAAACTTTAATATTAATATATATTAAAAAGGCTAAGTTTAATATTTTTTTTATTATCTAGCAAAATAATTAATTTTATAAGTTTTTTTTTACAATTTAAAGATATGGCTAAGATAAGATTTTTAAAATTAAACTATTAATAATAAACTATTTAATAAAGAATTTTATAATAAATCCATCGCCATTAAAACTTAAAGCAATAAAAAATATTATAACCTAAGATATAATTATAAATATTAATTCAAAATATTTCTCTCTTAGAAAAAATCCGGTTAAATATTCTAATTATTAAGCTTTAAACTACTATATTTTTATCTTATTCATCTACAAAGATAGGATTTTTCTTTAAATAATTAAAATAAATAATAATAAAGGTAAATTATTAATATATTAATACTTCTAATTTTATTATATAATTAATAATATAATAAAAAAGGATTATAATTTAAATTTTAATAAAAATTATCATAAAATTGTAATTATATTTTAAAATAATAATAATTACCTTATTTTAACATATATAATTCCATGATTTCCTCTTTATTCAAAATATACCTTTATCATCTAAATATATATTAACTAATAAATCCCAAGGCTAATTAAACCTATATTATTTTACCTTAAAATAGCCTTTTTTATGCTTCTATTTTACTTTATCATATTTAAAGTAAGTAGTTATACATTTATAATATTAAATAATAATCATAATAAAATCTACTTTATCCTTTTATTTATCTTTAAACTAATTTAGGTCCTTTTATAAGCTTTCATTAGATTAATAATAATTATAATTATAAAATCACCACTTAAATACTTTTTTATTAAAGTTTTTTTAAAAGTATTTATTTACTTAATTTAAGAATTACTATATATTATTAGGTCTATCCACTAATAAATCACTAATAAGATTTTTAATACCTATATTATCATGGTATTAAAAGAAGTTATATAAATAAAAGACTTTATAGCCATTTATTTTAATTACTTTAAAATATTAATTTATAAGTCTAAACACCTTATTTATTGTTTTAATATGGATAATCTTTTCAAAAAAGGCAATGATATGATTATAAAATTATAAAGTTATAATAATAAAATCCTAATTTATCTCTTTAATTAAAACTCGTTATTTATTAAAAAGAAATTATTAGATTTATTTAGAAACCTTATTAAGGTATTTGGTTTTATAAAAACATTTACCCATTTTAATTTAAATAGATAAGGACATATTATTAGGATTAATTATAAACCAAATTACTAATAAACCATATTTTATAATTAAACTTTTAATTATATCTCATTAATAAACCTTCTCTTTATTAAAAAAAGGCTACTATTATCCAAATATTATAATCTCCTTTAATAATTTTCATATATTTTTATTACTAATTAGTTTATAATATTTAAATTCTTAATTAATAATAAGTAAATCCTTTTAAAATAAGGAGTTAATAATCTATTATATTTAAGGAAAAGAAAACTTTTTAACTTAGGCTTTACTAATTTTTATGTTATTATTTTTCATAATTTGGTTAAAAACTAAAAAAGGAAAGACTGGATATATTATAGTTATACCCTTATATTAGTAAAGCTTAATAAATACTTAAGTTTTTAAGTTAAAGTTTTACTTTAAGTAAGTATTTTAATTATACTTCTTATTAATATTAGTAATTATTAGGCTGCCTTAATTATATAAAAGGATTTTAATAAAAATAGATATGAAATAATAAGGATTTTATATACTAATAAATTAATTACCTAAGGTTATTTAGAGATATAATTTTCCTTTAGATATTATCTATTTTATAATACTATTATTAATAGGGATAAGATTATTTATGTTATATACTAGGTAAAGATCTTTAGCTTAAAGTAACTATTAAATAAAATAGGCCTTTTAAACATTATTAAACTAATCACTAATAAAGGAAAAGAAACCTAATAAAATTATTATTATTAATATCTCCTCTTATAGTCTAAGTTTTATTACATTATTAATAAGGTTTAAATTATAACTTAATAAAGTATTACCTATATCCTAAAATAATTATACCTAATTATTATTATTAATATTATTATCATTTAAAATTTCCTTATTATCCATAAAATCATTAAGATTATCATTTATAATATTATTAATATTATTGGTTTATATATTTAACAATAAAGTAACATCGAGTATTACTAGTTGGCTTTCCTCCTAAAGAATATAAATAAATCAATCTATAATTTCTTTTTTAATATTTAAGAGGTAAATAATATTAGGTAAGATTTAAGGTAATAAAAAATTATCTTTAATATTCCATATATCCTAGAATAAATTATTTAAAATAATATAATAATATAAATAATTATTAATAATAAGCTACCGCAAAACTTGTATTATAACAAATTTCTATAATCTAAGATAAGATAAAAGATTAACCTCCTTTGGCTTTTTAAAGCTATATTATAACATATAAATATTACCTAATATATCCTTAACCTTTTGAAATAATATTTTTACTATAAAGAATAAATCATTTATAAAAATAATAATATAGTTAATTATTTTCCAATAGTATTAGCTAATTAGCTAATTTATTTCAAAGTTTAACAAAAATTTAATTATCATACTAAAAGCATATCCAAATATTAAAAATCTCTTTTTTAAAAATTATAATTTTTTAATAATAAATAGGAAAAAGTAAATATATAATATATATAATATAAATAAATAATAGTTAGGTAAAAGCTTTTAATCCTTTAAAGATAATAAATAACACTTATATATTAATATTTACAATCATTAATAAAAAGGAAAACACTTATAATAATTAAGCCTTAAAGTTTTATTATTTTAATTATAAGAAAAAAAGATTTATAGGTATTTAAAAATATAATTAGGGAATATATTTTAAGCTATAGGTATAAAATAATCTTTAAAATATTAAATTAGGTATAAATAACACTAGTTTATTGGTAAATGGTTTAAATTTTAAGTTTTAAATTAGAAAGTTAAAATATAATATACCTTATGTTTTTTATTAATAGGATAAAGAAAGGATTAATTAATAAATATAACCTTTTTCTCATTAAAGTTTATATTAATTGTTAAAGTAAAATTATTAATAATTATATAAGCTTTAGTTATATTTTTAGTGGTATTAAATATGGTAAAGAAATGTTTATAATTTTTTACATTATAACCTCTTATTAATAATCCTAACTTAAATATTAAAGGCAATTAAGAAATAAATGTAGCTAACCTATTTTTTATAGCTAAAAGGTAATTAACAAATAAATAAAAAGGTTATTCATATAATATTTAATATTCCTTTATATTTAAATCCATTATTAAGCTAATTAAAATAAATTAGAAAGTTATAATAATATAAGGAAATAATTGGGATAATGTAGTAAATATAAATAAGTTTAAAATAATATTTAATAAAGATAATTTTAATAATGATCTTACTAACCATTAATAGCTTAAAAAATTAAAGTTTTAAAAAGATATAAATATAAAATTTTTATAAAATAATTATTCCTTAATATTAATATTTTAAATATACCTTAATTAATATACTTTTTTAACCTTTTAAAAGATTTATATTATTATTTGTAATATTAATATTTTATTTATATATTTATTATTATTTTTTTTAAAATTAGTTTTAAAATAATATTATATTTTTATTTTCCCCCCTTTTATCTTTTATTTTATTTATATAATAATTAATATTAAGATATATTATTAAATATTTTATATTTAATATAATTATAGCTTATATTATATAAGATTTAAAAATTATATATATAAATGTTAAATATATTAAAATATTAAGGTTTATAATTGGAATATAATTTTATATTTTTTATTTTATATATAATATTTTATATATAAATATAAAGTAAATTTAAAGCTAATAGATATTATAAAAAAAAAAAGACCTAAGTAACTTATAGTGTAATTAATAAGTCCTTATAAGGCCATTTCTATCTTATTATAAAAGCTTTTTTACTTATATTATAAGATTATATAAATTTATTATAGGGATATATTTAATAATATTATAAGGTTATTAAACATAATGTCCTATTATTTTTACTATGCTAATAATTATTAATGTCAAACTTAAGTATTTATATATGATTTTTAGAGAATTTATTATTAATTATTAATTAAGTTCTTCTTTTATAAGATATAAAATATTTTAGCTTTAATTAGATTCTTAAGTAACTATATTAGTAAAATGAATATTATAAATTTAATAAATTTTATAACTTAATTATAATTTTATAAGGAAAATTAAATAGGGATTATAATATTAAAAAGTATATGAAATAAATATAAGTAAAGTTAAATAAAAAATATTAAATATAAAGTATAATAAATAATACTAGGTGGTAAAAGTGGGAATAAAGGAAATATTTAATATTAATTATAATAGATTTAAGTTATTATATAAATAAAATCTTTATTATAAAAGGGAATAATAAACCTTTATATTTATACCCTTATTATAAAAAAATATTAAAGCAAAATTTATATTATTAAATATCTTTATGAAAAAATATTAAACCAAAATTAAACTAAAGTTTACCCATTAAGCAAGCCTAATATTAACTATTTAAAATATTGTTATGTATGGTATTATTTACCCCTTTTTATATTAATCAAATTAATTAAGCTTTAATATTTTTTATTATAACCTTTATAAATATAATTGATATAATGGAAATTCTTAATTATAATGTATAATTTATTAAATATGGATTAGTATTATTAATAATCCTAATTAAAGTAAAAGTTCTAAATAATTATTTTAATTAACTTAAGCTAATAATATATTTTTATAATATAAAGTTAACAATGTAATATTATATATTTAATTATAATCTTAGTTAATAGAATATAAGGGATATTTTATTTTTAACTGGTAATTTAAGTCTTTAAGTTATTTAAATAATAAAAAAGGAAAATCTAAGCTTAATATTAAAATGGGATATTATTATAATAATTGTTATTAATATGATTAAATAATAAGAAAATTTTGGTAATGTTTAGGGGAAAATAAAGATTTTTAATATTATTTAATTTATCAATAATTAAATATATTATTAACCTTCCCCCTTTAATAAATAATAATATCTTATTCATTTATAAGACAAATATATGATATTTTAAAAACTTTAAACATTACTTTCTAAAATATTTAGTTATTATTTAAGTAAGGGATCTTTATTAAACTTCAATTTTATTTTTAATAATAAGATATAGGTATTTTAAATCTTCTTTATAAAGGTTAATATATATTTTATATATTTTTATTTTTTAATAAATTTGTTAAATAAAGATTTACCTAATCCCAAAATAATAATAGGATAAATCTTAATTTTAGTTTAATATTATTTTACATTAATATAATTATAAGCTAATTAAAAAAAGATTTCATTATTAAAACAGGCTATAAGCTTAAAACCCTAATAGATTAATTATTTATCCTTTTTATTATTTTAATAAGTAATTTATAACTAATAAATAAAGGTATAATTAGCCTAGTATTAAACATAACTATTATATTATCCCCCTTAAATTAAATGTTTTAATTTAAGTTAAACTATCTTAAAACTTAAAAACATAACAGATAAAACACCTTTAAAAGTAACCCCTCCAAGGGTAAATCTAGTTACGCTAATCCGTTAGGCTTTTAATAAAGATAAGGATTAATAATTATTAAGCTAACTATTAAAAATAACAATATTATATTATAAAAGTTTAACTATTAAAACTTAATAAGTAACTTAGCATTATTAACTAAAGCCAAATTAATAATAAATAATCTAATAATAAAAGAAAAACCACTAAACATAGCTAGATTAGTTATAAACAAATTAGCGTTTATATCACTAATTAGTTTTAATATTAATAATATAGTTAAGGATAAAACAAGATTAAAAAAGTATAAGCTAAGCTTAAAGTATTAATTATTAAATTAGGATGTAAAGTAATTAAAGCCTAATTAAAGTTAAATAAGATATTTATAAATAAGTAATATTATTACTTTATAGTTAATAATTTCTTTACTAATGCTTATATAAATATAATCTTAGTTAATAATAATTTTAATTTGCTTTCTTTAATTTCTAATATTATAAATATTAATACTTTTTTCATTAACTTATAAAGCTCCTTAGTATTTAAAGTAATAATTATATTATCCTCTAATAAAATTAAAAGGGTATGATTATTAAAATTAATCCCTTTAAATATGTTTAATATATTACTTAAATTTGTTATATTAATAGGATAAAATAAGCAATCTTTATAAGATTTATATATATTATTAATAATATAATAAAAACATATAATAATAAAAAATTTATATTTTAGATTTAAATTATTAAACTAAATTATCTTATTATTTATAAACAAAAATAAGCTAAAACTTTTAGAAATCTTATAATATATAAATATATTATAAAATTTATCAATAAAAAAAGAACATATTTTGCCTTTACTATTATAATAATAATTAACATATACGCTAAAAAAATTATATCCTATGTGTTATATTATAACCACATATTTGTCTTAAAGGCCCTTACCATCCTTATAATTTTAATATTTACTATTATAACCTTTACATATTCTAAATATTTGAAATAAAATAATATTCACATTTATTAATTAATTATTATTAAATTCTTTCCTAATATTAATATATATTTTATTATATTATAACATATTCCATACTAATTTATTAATAATATATCATATCATATAATCCTATTCCTTAACCATATAACTTATTATGAAAGGAAGGAAAGTATATTATTTTCTAATAATATTTAAAGCAATTAATATACCAAAAAAAACCTTTTTAACCTTATAATTAAATAATAAAGGGATATTTAACTATTTTAACAAAAGCGATAGGTTATTTAATAGCGTTAGATTAATTAATAAAAGGGTATTAGATTTTGCTAACATTAATAAAAGAGGGAAATTAAAATTAGTATTAAAAGCTAAAGGATAAATAATAATATAATAAATAATTGTTATATAATTAGCTTAACGCCTTACCATTATTAAGGCCTTTATTTTAATTACTATATATAAAAGAATAAAGGATTTAATAAGTCGCAAAGGAAATATAACTATAGAAGGGTTAATAAAAGGGAAATCGGCTATTTTAACATATAAAAAAAATAATAGATTTATTTTGCTAAACTTAATAAATATAAGTTAATTATATTTAATAATTAAGAATTAAAATAGGATAGTTAATATGATAATGAAGAGTTAAAAAATTAAAATAAATATAGCTTTAAAAAATTATAAAATAAATATAATTAAAAATAATCACATATATAAGCATAAAAAAAAGCGCAAAATTACATAAATACATAATAAGATATTAATATTTTAAGATAATGGGAATTATAACTGAATAAAATTTCTAAAATATAATAAAAAATGGATTAATAAAGGATAAGTTAATGATTATAAGCTTTAAAACCTTTATAAAAACTAATCTTATATAATATTATGAATTAATTATAAAGTTAATGTTAATATACTACTTAAATCACATCATAAAAATAACATGAAAATAAAAAGGAAATAAAAAATAAAGTTAATAAAAAAGATATTTATCTTTTTAGTAATATATTTATTAATAATAATAAGCTTAATAATAAATATAATAATTATTATCATAAGATTATATTATTAAGGATAAAGAAATTAAAATAAATATATATATCCCCATATAAATAAATATATATTTTTCCTTATATATATTCAAAAAGTTTATTATATAAAGATTAAACTATTTAAATAAAAGAAAGTTTATAAAATTATTATTACTTAATATTTCTATTTTAAAACATCCCCTTTAGGAAATATTTAACTAATTTATTACTTTATTATAATAAAATATTATTACTTTAAAAGGAAATTACCAAATAGTAAAATATCTTTAAAAAAAAAATAATATATTACTAATAAAACTATACAATAATATAACCAATATTTAATAAGGTTTAATAATAAAGTAACTAATAATAATAAAAATAAGCTAATATATAAGACTTATTTTAATATTATAATTAATATATTTATTATAAATCTTATTAAACTAAATAAAAAATATTAGCTTATAATAAATAATTTACTTAGTTTTAAACTAAATAAATTATCTATTAATTCATTAAACCAAAAGATAATAAGAGATCTTTTAAAAGAAAATATTTCATAATACTTATTTAATCCAATATTTATTTTATATAAAAAACCTTATATTAAATATATTTTACTTATTACTTAAGGATTTATTAAGATAATTTATAAAGTAAGGTTAAAGTAAAGGGATAAAGTAGAAAATTATTATCTTTATGGTTAAATAAATAATATAAAGAATTAAAAATTTTTAAATAAGATTAACTTCTTTTTATTTTTTAAAACTATATATTTGATGTAAATTAATATAATAAGGGCTATTAAAATAATAAATTGTAATATTAAGCTTTAATTAGCTTAAAATAAGCTTTATGATATTATTTTAAATTAAAGGATAAACCCTAGCTTAAATTAAGGAAAGAGATTTTATAAAGTTAGGTTAAAATTTAAAAAAACTTTTACTAATATAATTAAATTATTAATATTAACTTTTTTAAATCTTATTATAAAATTATATTTATTTTTAACTTAAATTAATTTAGTTAGTAAATTAGTTAGTCATATTCTTATATTAGAATTAGTTAATAAAGAGTAAAAAAAAAGAATATAGAAGTTTAAAATAAAAAAGGAAAGACTTATATACTTAGCTTTATTTAATATAAAAAGAAATAAAACCCAAAAATAAAATAAGGCTTAGAAATAAGATAAGACTTAAAAGTAAAATAAGGCCTAAAAATAAGATAAAGCCCGGAAATAGAATAAGGCTCAAAAGTAAAATAAGGCTTAAAAATAAAATAAGGCCTGGAAATAGGATAAAACCTAAAAGTAAAATAAGGCTTAAAAGTAAGATAAGGCTTAAAAGTAGGATAAGGCTTAAAAGTAAAATAAGTAATACCATTATAATACTAATAATAAAAATAAAAGATATTATTACTTACCTATAGGTAAGGATACTAACATTAGTTTAAATAATTTTAAAATTTAATTAAGTTAAATATAAAAAGCTATTAAAGGCCGCTTAAGCTAAGTAAAGAATAAAATTATAATTATTAAAGCTTATATATTAGTTTTAAAGGAATAAATATATTAAAACTAAGAGGATTTAAACAATTTAAATAGGGAATATAAAAAAGAAGAAAATAATAAAGAAAAAGATAATAAAGAAGAAGATAATAAAAAGGAAAATAATAAAAAGGAAGATAATAAAGAAGAAAATAATAAAAAGGAAAATAATAAAAAAGAAGATAATAAAAAAGAAAATAATAAAAAGGAAAATAATAAAGAAAAAAATAAGAATAAGGAAAATAATAAAAAGGAAGACAAGGATAAGGAAAACAATTCAAATAGGGAATATAAAGCAAATGATTTAAACAATTCGAATAGGAAATATAAAAAAGAGAAGGAGGAAAATAAGAATAAAAATGATAAAAAGTTTTAGAATAATGAAAAGTCTAAGGATAATAAAGAATATAAAAACAAAGGATATATTATATATTAAGAATTAAATATAATAATATAGTTTATAAAGTTATAAATAAATATTTAATATAAAACCTTTAATTTAACATATTTAATATAAATTATTTAATTTTTATATTATAAAGTTATTATATAAATATATAAAATATATTATTAATAATAAATATAATATAATATTATAATTATAATCTTAAATACTATTTTACTTTATATTTAAATAATTTTATAAAGAATAATTTATTTATATATTACTTTATATTAACATATTATAATAATAATTATTTATCCTTAAAAATATTATTTAATAAATTTATTAATATATAAAGCAAAAAAGCTTATTTAAAATTATTATTATATTTTAAAAGATCTTATAATAAAGTAATATATATACCTATTTAATATATATAAATATTTATTATTAATTAATAATACCACCACAAAGAAATTATAAAAAAGGCATAAATAATACTAAAGATATGATATTATTAGCTAAAAAGCAATATATTACTAATAAAATTATTAAATAATATAATGGAAATAAAGCTTCCATTAATAACTATTCTTAAATTATTATAAAAACACGAAGTAACTTAAACGCTATAATAAATACTTTTATTCCAAATCTTAAAATATTAATAATTAATATTATATATATTAAGAATAAATTATTAGCTTATAACCTAAATAAATTATTACTTAATTTTCTTAATATTAAAGCCTTTAAGGGATTAAGAAAAGAAAATAAGATTTCTTAAAAACGGTTTAACTTAATAAGCTATCTTTATATAATATCTTATTTAAGATATACTTTATTAATTTTATAAGGACTTATTAAAATATCTTATAAAATTAAATAAGTAATAAATGATATGGTTAAACCATATTATCTTTATAAATTTGTAAATAATATATATAGTTATAAGCTTTTAAATATAAATAATTTCTAATTATACTTAACATTTATTTATATTAGCTAGGATAAAGCCTACGTTAAAACTAAAACTATTAATTATATATAACAGCTTTTAAATATATGAAATAAGCTTAATAAAGCTTTAAAGAATTAAAGATTATTTATAACTATTAATAAGGGATTAAGATTTTATAATACTAGGGCAAATTTTAAAAAGATCTTAAATATAATTATTTATTTATTATAATTAACTATTTTAAAACTTATAATAGATTATTATATTTTCTTAGCTTTTATTAATAAAAAAGGGGAGTTAATTAAATATATTCTAATAAGTATACTAAGTAATAACAATATAAGAAAAATGTTCTAAAATTTATTAATAAATACTATAAGAAATGAATCTATTATATTTAATAATTAAGAAAAAGAAAATAAGGGTAAAGAAAATATGTATTTAATATTAAAGCCTTTATTAGAAGATATATTACCAAATAGTATTAAGGCTTAATTAAACCAAATAAAGGACTAATTAAAGCAGCTATTACTTAAATACCCAAAGGAAAATTTATAATTTAATAATATAAAGGTATTGTTTTTAAATTTAAATCATAAATTTACAAGCTTATAATATCTTTAAAACCTTATTAAATTTTAAAATAATTATAAAATGTAACATAAATTATTAATATAACTAGCTTTATTTTATACTATATAATTAATTATTTATTTAGTTTATATATATAAAAATTACATATATATGTATCTATATAATAATATAGTGGTTAAGTTAAAGGATATTATAAATAGTTAATCATTTAATATACATATATTAAATATATTATTTCATTTTATTACATATTTAATATGTATAAGAAAGGATATATATGTATATATTAAAATTATACTATAAAAGGGATTGATTTAAAGGTTAAGTATAAGATAAAATGTTTATTTTATTATATATTCCCTTTCCCTTAAAATTTTCATGTTTAAAAGTTAATATATTAAGATAAAATTTATATTATTAAAATTGTCTTAAATAGCTCTTTCAAAGAATATATAACTTAATTAAATACATCTTATATTACTAAAGTTATTCGCAATTTTATAAAGCTTTATTAAAAAAATATAAAATATTATATAATTAGCGGCAATTTACTTACCGCTTTTCATATTTGGAAAACTCCTTACTATAATAACCCACTAATATAACCTATATTTTCAAGTCTTAACTAATAAAGTTATTTATAGTAAATGTATAAACCGATATATGACCAGTGGTTTACTTTTCTATTTAAGCGACTTTTTCGCCTAATCGGGAAGCTATTTCTTATAAAATTCCGATATAATAACCCTTCGTAAACTTAAGGCATTTTACTTAAAGTTTTAATACTTAAGGTAATTTTATATTAAATATTTTAACTATATTTTTATTATTTATTTCTTAATATAAAATTTATAATAAAACTAATAATTTATTTCATTTATTTATTATAATTTACAAGGGTAAAATATCATTATATTTAAATCCTTAAATAAAAAAAGTAACTTAATATATATTTTATTAATATTTTATAAGAAATAAATAATATAACTATAATATTTATACTATTATCCCTTAACTTAAATATTTAAAATTAATGTTAATTAAGTAAATAACCTATTAAGTAATAAATACACTATAAAAACATTAATACTAACATAAACTTTAATAATAACAAACTTTTTAAAAGACTTTAATAATAATAAATTATTATAAACATTATTAAAGTTAAACTTATTACCTATAAAATAAAGAAAAACTTTTCTTAATACTTTTTATTATTTTTACTATAACATTTTATATAAATATTATTATCCTTTAACTTTATATTAAACCATTTCTTTTAATAATATAAACACCATTTTATTTTATTTACTTTTAATATAACATTAAATTTTCTCTTTAAAGTTATATTAGCTTTTAATAAAAAATATTCCTAATCATTTCTTATAAAAGAAATAAATAATTCATTAAATATAACTAAGCTAATATTTATTTCAAATTAATTAATATAACAACCTTAAAATTAACTAGTATTAAATTAACCACCTTATAATTAACTACCTTAAAATCACTTAATAAGATTTCTTATTAATAAAAAACTCCTATAAAAGCGCTTAAAAAAATAACCGTAAAAACAACTATAAAGCTTTATAATAAAAAATTAATTAATAAACTAAGGAAAAATCAAATTATAATAAAATTATTTATAACATTTAAAAAAATATAAATCTTAATATAATAATAAATAAATAAAAGGTTATTTAAGGCAATAATTAAAGCTACATTTTTAATTATTTAAAAGGAAATAAATTTAAAACTAGCCTTAAATTTTTTAATAATATTTTAAAAAGAAATAAAATTTCTTTATCTTTTTCTTTATCATTTATAAATTATTACTAAATTAATTTTTCTAAATTTAAAATTTAAAACAAATCTTTATTATTATAACACTTAACTTAATATTAACATTAAATAATAACTAACTTTTAATAAACTATTATAAGCTATATTATATTTATTATAACATAACCACCTTAATAATACATTTCCAAAAAAACTATATATATAAAATTACAACACGATTAAAAAAACACAAAAAATACTTTAAATATAATAAAATAAAATATATTATTAACATTTATAATAACTTATATAATAATATAAAAGGCTAATATTATATTTTCCTTTAAAAAGGTTAATTATACTTTATTTCCAAAAATAAATTAAAAAAAATATACCTATTACATAGCTATAATATAACATAAAAAGCAATTAATTATTTTACCATTACTATTACTATAAAAAATAAATTAATTAATATTTTACTCCTTATAACATTATTAACAAATTTATTAACACATTATAACATTTATAATACCTATAAAAATTATCCATAACAAATAATTAAGCTTTAAATATAACAAAATCAATTTATATAAAAAAAAGATATATTAATATTAAATAAATTAAATAAATTTAGAAAAAGTTTTTATAAAGATTTAAGAAATAAATAATAACATAAATATACTTAATTAACAATTATCGCAAACGCTAATAAAAGAATTTAACTAATTATTAAATAAAATAAGCTTATTAATTACTTATTAATTTCTTATTAATTACCTTATTAATTACCTTATTAATTAATTTCCAAAAGTTTTAACATAAAAAACCTTTAATTAGAATTAATTAAATTATAATATTAATATTAAATTAATATTTTATATATTTTTTTAATTAAAATTTAAATAAAAAATAATATAAATAAAAAGATTTTAATTAATAAAAATTAAGTTTTACTTATAAAATTATTAAAAAACTTTTTTAATAATTACTAATAATATTTAAATATATTAGGTAATTATAAAAAAGAATATATTTATAAATTTATTTATAAAAATATAAAACTTCTTTTATTAAAGATAATAATTTAAGAAATATATTATTAATATTATTAAAAAGTAATAAATTAATAAAAAGAAATTAAGCTTTTTATATAAAAAGAAAAAAAATTTATTATTCCTAAACTAAATTATATATAATTTATAAATAATTATTAAAAATTTTAATTTATTAGATTTAAAATATATAGCATAATTAATATATATTTTTATTATATTATATAATATAAAGTTTACTAATTTATTTCTTTATTAATAAATATTTTAAAGTAATTCTTTATTATTATAATTAAATTATAATTTTAATTATAACTTATTTAAATAAATTATAAAATTAAATTATTTCTTATAGCTTAAACCTAATATAACTTAACTAAGGTTATTAAATTAATCATAGAAATAATATATTTAAATAATATTTAGTAAGTATAAAACTAAAATGATTATATTTTAAATTCTTATATTTAAAGAATAAATAAAAGAAATAAAAAAATTAAGTAATAATAATAATAACTATATAAGGGAATAATAAATTATTAAATTATATATATTTAATATATATATTAAAATTAATAAATTAATATTAACTTTAAATAAATATATTTTAAAAATTTAAAGATTTTTAAATATTTTTATAAAGAAAATATAATTAATTAAGTTATTTTATATATTATTTATAAGAAAATTATATAATATAATATTAAGGAATTTATAAAAAAGTAAAATAATTATAAAATTAAATATTAACTAAATAATTTTTACTTAATTTTTAATTATATTAAAACTTTATAAAGAAATTATAATAAGATTAATATTTAAAATTAGGGAATAAATATATTAAATATTTTAAGTTTATTTATTAAGGCTTATAAGCTTTTAAATTTAATTTATTATTATAATTTTAATAATTTTTTAATATTAAAGACATAATAAATTTATAATAATTAATTTATAATATATTTACTTAAAGATTTTATAGAAAATTAAGCTTATTAATCTTATTTTAATACTTATATAATATTAAAAGAATATTTAAAAAGATATTAAAATAAAAGGAAATAATTTAAACTAAATTATAATAAATTATTATATAAAAAATAATATAATATTATTAATAATTATAAATATTATAAGAATATTTATCTAATATATTAAAAATAAAAAAGAATAATAAAAAAAATAAAAATAAATATAATAAATAATTAAATATTCTAATATATTATAATAATTAATAAATATATAATTATATAAATTTAAAATATATTAAATATTTAAGTAAATATTTATAAATATATTTTACTAATATTATTAAAATTATTAAATATAATATTATTATATAAAGCTTATTATATATAAATATTTAATTAAATTATTTTATATTAAATTAGTTTAAATATATTAATGAAAGTATAATTGCCTTTAATTATTTTAATTATTATATAAGTAATTAAGGCTTTTAAATAAGGCTTTTATTTCCTTTAATTCTTATCCCCTTTAATTTTTATTTCCTTTAGTTTTTAATTTTTATTTACTTTAATTTCTAATTTTTATTAAGCCTTATTAATATTATTAATTTTATTAATTAAATAATTAGGTAATTATTACTTATATAAATTTTAGAAAAAACCTTTTAATTTATTTAAACCTTAATAATATTATTTATAAATTTTCCTTAATATTTTATTTTTATTATATTATATAACTATTTAATTAGATTTTAAATTATAAATAAATAAATATATAAAATAATTTTATATTATAAGTTAAGTATTTATTAATAATGAAAAATGTAATAAATACTTAGCTATTATTAATATTTTAACAAAGGTAAATTTAAGTTTTTTATTTTAAGTATATTATTATTTTTACTTAAATTTAGTTATTTTAAAAAAAGGTATTATTAATATATAGCTTAAATTTAATTATAAGATTAAAAGGATAATTTAAATTTAAATATAAAAAATTATTAAAAAAGATATTAAATAATATATATATATTAATAATAAATATTATAATTATTATTAAATTAATAATAAAGAAAATATATAATTTAGTTAAGTTATAAGATAATTTTTTAATTAAATAATAAAAAAGAAAATATATTATTAATAAAGTTAAAAAAAGCTTTAAAATATATATTAATAAAATTAAAAATAAATTTAAAAAAGATATTATAATTATATAAAATAATATTAGTTAATAATAAATTAATATAAAAATATTATATTATTATTATATTAATATTATATAATTATTATAGCTTTAAAAATATTATATATATTTATATTAAAAATATATCCTTTATTAAATTTATTTAAAAATATAATATATATATTTTATATATAATAATTATATATTATATATTATATTATTAATTTTTAAAGTTTTAATAAATTGGTAATTTCTATGAAATGGCCTATTGTAATAACCAAAACCTCCTTAATTATGTTAGCAGTTCAATTCACGATGTTTTGGTCACTTTACGCTTCCATCTTTGATCTATCTTAAGCTAGTTGGGAATACCTATTTTGTGTTATTTCGCAAAGGGCTCGGGGGGGGAATTATGAGAACTGTTCTTAGTGCTATGAGAAGGAGCTCTTAGGCCAGGAAGAACTGTGATATTGGTGTGCCGAGTGTGTTTCATTTGGTGACCGATATAGCTGCCTACTTCTGCCAGTAACTCTCTTAAACCCCTAATGTCTTTGCAAATGTGAGTCATTATTAACTACCTGTGCCGTAACTGGAAGCTATGATATCTGGGAATCGTTATAGCCTTCATTAGAATTGACCAAGAAAATGAAGAGGCGTTAGGAAATCTTACGTTGCCCCTTAAAATACGACAAAGGGTCATTTTAAAACAATCGATCCATGATCTTATTTATACTCCTAACAATGGCAAATTTAAGTATGTTGATATCTAGTACTGCTGCCCCATGTATTATGTATTCTAGTCATTCCATCTAAGAAGTAAGTAAATAACCCTACCATGACAGAAAGCTTTATCCATTGGGCAAGATGACATCCCCCAAAAGATTTGAAGAGCTCACCCTGGCATACCAAGGGTTTATTGATCTCATAACGCAGTCTTTGGGGGGTAGCAGTCCGGTTAAAATGTCCACAGAGATTACCGGAAATTGTGGTACTGGAACATTAGAATCTCCGCTTATCGAATGGACTTGTAACATCGTATAGTGGGCCATTTGGCGAAAACCGCCAACCCGCCAAAACCATTAAAATGCGTACTGTATGAATGCACAGTACATACAGTGGGATATATACAGTATG
>KZ111257.1:318459-379422 GCA_002120335.1 Hypoxylon sp. EC38 | reverse complement strand
TTTATTTATTTAATATTAAAGTTTAAAAAATTTATAACTTTATATTTAAAATTATTTTATATTTTAATAAATATATATTATAAAATAATTAATTATATAATATTTAATTTTTATTAAATAATTAATAAAATTTATTTATTTAATAAAAACTTTTATAATTAATTTTTATAAAAAATTTTATAATTAATTTTTATAAAAATTTTTAAACTTTTTTTTTATTTTTTTAAAAAAAATCCAAAATATTTCCCGTACTGTACATGTCCTACTGTACGTACTGTGCATTCATACAGTACGCATTTTGATGGTTTTGGCGGGTTGGCGGTTTTAGGTCAAATGGCCAGCCGTCCATCGCCCAAGATGATTGCTTGATTCGTTACGAATGCGAAATCATTTTTGGACGCCTGGCTAAAGAATTCCATTGCAGTCACATATACGTTATGCAATCCCCACAGGAAACAATCGAAACGTTCAACACATTGATAAAGAAAGAGACGAATACGAATCCGCAATGGTTGAACAGAGCCGGTAATCACCTTATTGTGATGTTTGGCTCACAATCTAAGCATTGTGATATTTTAGGCCACGTATATCTTGCAATTGACAAAGATAATACCCTGGACTTTTTTGCCAGTCGAAAATTTCCTGTGGGGTATGATGATAGAGTATTGCAAATATGGTGTTAGAAAAGCTGCAATATGTCTTCGGTCGCTGTAGGTCCGAGCACTTAGACACACATTTGTCATCTAACCTTTACATGTCTTATATTGTTGTACTTTTGGTGATACCTAGAATTAAGATGAGCTATACCGAATTATCGGTAACCGAACTATTGTATTGGTAGATATCAGATCATAGTAGTCAAGTAAATGCTAACGACCTAAGCAACTATGCCCTTTAGGACAACATGCCCTAATTTAGGGAATGACTGAATACAATGTCTGTAAGGAATTTACACAACCATAATATATTTTCCAGTTTCATCTACCTAGGTACGTACCTAATGTATCTCACTCCCATTGCTAACGTAAGGAAGACTGCGTGAAAGCGAAACATCCACGGTGGCTCACTGTTAGATGGATAAGGTCTATCTATATGATCAATAGAGGTGCCGTACAGCGTTGTGGTGTAATTATTGTTATATTGATTCATGTGTGTTCGTGTCAGCGTGTGTAAGTGGGAGGGAAGATCTTAGTATAAACGAGGAGTATCTAATCAGCCAGTGAATCGCAATTCCGACACTCATGAAAGCCCTTTTAGATATATGATATCTTCAGCATGCATGTAGCAAAGGGAAATTTTATTGATCGTGTGTTATATTAATCTCGTAATATATGCATTACGTAACACGAAAGGGTCCTTACCTAAGTCACATGACTCCTTTTGATCTCCTCTCTCCTATTATCTCTCTCCTTACCTCCTATTATTACATGTTTCCTAACCCTAGTATATCTAATAAGGACCTAGTCAATGATAAACTGGGGAATATGACGTTCAGGAAAAGAGTATCGTTCGAAAAGACAGTTCCAGCAGATACGATCCAGATCAGCAACTAGCACAATAGCATTACCCTTACTCTGTTGTATGAGAATCGATACAGCAGCCAAACGCGCAATCCAGTTTCCCTTAGCTCTTAGAACTCCCGTCTCAGGCGGCGGATCAAGAAGCTCCTCCCATGTATCAATGCGAAGAACTTCCCTTAGGTCAAGTGACTCTGTCGTCGCACAATCACTCTTGCAATCAGAATAGAACAGGTCCGGGGGGTCTTTCTCAAGTTGCAATACATCGATGTCAGCAATCCATTGTCCGTTATGCTGTACTGAGATAACCGACTCGAGAAGGAAAATCTCCTGGTCAATTTCGCCTGTATTCTCCCAGTCTAAAGGCATTTTCCACTCGGTGAAAGACATGTGCATTGAGACCGCTTGAAATCGATCTGCACGTTCTCCTGCAAATACTTTGTGATCCACAGCCATGGGATCGAATCCTATCGGTTTAATCCTGGGTTGCAGCGGAGAAACAAGCAATACCATCCCTACTTGGCCGATACTACCGACGAGATGGCGGATTCGTGGACCATCTGACGTATCACAGGGATCTGAGAGTAGGATTCCCGCAACGAATATTGAGTTCTCTGTACACAACGCAACTACTTCTTCGAGATGTCTCGAATCGATGTTGAAGCGGCCAGATTCGAACATTGCGATACAGCCAAACGCATTTTCTCGAGTCATTGCGTTAAATAATTCTCTGGCAGATTTTCGGAGAATGTCGGATCGAGATCTCTCGTTAGTTGCTGACATAGGAAACCATGATGCTTGGTGTAGCTCCAGCTCGACGATTTTAAGAGGAATAGTAGCCCCTGGCAGTTTTTCGTATAGTATGGATGCAGTTTCTAAGGCTCGAACTGATCGAATCCAATTCGGATGTGGTCGATGATTCTGAATCATCAGAGAGAAAGCGCTTTCATCCTCAGCAAATCCGTTCTCACTTGATGCTTGCTCTGGTGGATTATCTTCACTCTCATATGGTGCGGTTACATTGAAAGAGTGAATAATACTGGGCGACTAGAATGGGTAGGTTAGTTACACCGATATGGAGAATATTTCCCTTGGCTGGACTTACATGAACGAATATTTTTAGAAAATTGACGACTTTTCCTATCAGTGCCGGGTCTTTCAGACGTAAGCGACAAGCATCTATCTTGACCCTTTCACTTCCTATACGGTGTATATCTGGAGTGTCAACGGCTTTGTCGTCAGTCCGGACCCAGAGGCTGAAACCCGCTTTCGAGGAATTATTGTGAGATTTTAGGATTATTCTTTGAAACACCAATGGTTTCTCGAAGCCCTTGCACAATATCTCAGGCGGGTTGCGCCAGTAGAGGGTGTCCTTATGCTTGAAGGACTCGTCATTATCAGGCATATCATATTTCTTATATATGATGTCACAATCTCCGCCGATGCTCTCAATATGCTTCTTTCGCTCTTCTAATGAGTCGGGATACTTAGTTGTCTCATATTTCCTGTTGTAAAGGAAGATCCAACGGTGTGTTTTTGAAGTAGGGTTCGATAATTTGGAACGCTTATGATGCTTTGCCAGCCGATAGCCACTCGGAATCGCATCAACGGCAGTCCATTCTGAATAAATTTCACCTCTAAACTCTCTAGAATATGAGATGAATGCAGTATTCGGACTGATCGATGACCCTTGTATAACATTGCGTATATAGATGAACCCCCTAGTTATGTCGTCATCTTCTTCCAAAGCTTGGAGGATGTCCTTATGACCCAGCATAAAGAATGGCGGGCAGCGGATATTCAGTCCAAAGAATTGAGTAGCGCGTCTCCAGCCGTATTTCACCAAGGAGAAACCGTGTTTTCGTTCTTCGTTCTCTAGCGCGAGGCAATACTTAGCTGCATTGGAGAAAGCAACTATCCAGCTCAACTCCGGACAGTTTCCTCCTGGTTCTGATGCTAGAATGTCGCCGAGATCTTTGAACCAAGATATAGCATCGAAAAACTCGCAATCGGAGACCTCCCAGGATCGAAAGACCGACCCCAATGCAACCAGCCAGAGCTGAGGCATAGATACGCGAGACGTATCTTCATTGCTCCATACCTGAACCGGATCACCATAGTACTTGAGATGGGAAAGAGCCAAAGACCATCTAATAGGTCTTTCTGATGAAAGAGGTCTGTATTCCAGGCCTAAAGACAAGATTCCAGATGCTGGAAAAAGTTCATCGTGCAATTTGACATTAGTTGCCTTGTTCTGGAATACAAGTAAATTCGGAAAAAGATGCCATGATGAGATTGCCAAGAGGATTGCGCGATCGCTAGCTTGTTGAGGAAGATTATCGAGCAGACTGTTCAGAACTTGCATTGAACGTGTCCATGTCGAAAGGACTTTGCAATAAGTCGACCCAGGGGCTGTAAACGGAATGTTGATATTTTCCACGATGAGCGAGAATTGTCGTCTCTCTCTTGCCTTGCACTCGTCTGCTCTCCTAAGCCACGCGCGAGCACATACGTCCCATGCTGCCAGCTCGGATCTGCTAATACTTTGTTTCGATGCGACGTATGTGTCAGGATGCAGTATTTTGTTATTCTTCAGCAATTCTTCAATTTCCTGCTTCCTTCCTCGCACAATCTCCACCCAGATAGAAGTTGCCGTTTTGGCATCAAACGCTCTTGCGAGCATACAAGCCAGTAAATGGACAGCAATTGATGCTTCACCGGATGTTGCTGCTGCCCAGATAGAGGTTCCGTTAGCGCCTATATAATCTTTGAGCGGGCCATCACCAGCGGTACCCTGAGGGTTAATATCAGATCGAGATAAGATCTCTGACGCCCGACGCCCATAAGCTTTGAATAGACTAGACGCTTCTGGAAGCCTCTCGCGGAAAAGGAATCCAAGAGTACAGGCAGTTTTATGAATTTGTCCACTCTCAGCCTCTTCTTTTCTCTGCACCGATAAAGCAGACCCGACAGCAAGGAATTCAGTTAACGGTTGACACCGAAACAAGGAGAAGTCAAGGTTGACATTTATTAGAGCCGCCGTGTTCTCATTGTTGAAAGAGGCGACAGAATTCTGAATCTTGCCAAAACTGGCCATCTTGATACTCTCCCCCTTTATCTCCTAGTCGTGTATGAATGAATAGAATTCAACTTGCTGCTTATTTCATCTGGCTAAGCCTTGGAAGATTGTGCATATATATTCCTACCTAGGTAGGTACCCAATGACAAAAATGAGGTACTTAATACAGAAAATGAACGATCAAGCACTAATATCTGCATGCACTTATAGGCTCTAAAGTCACACAACTTCTTGGCAGGGCAAAGCTTTTGTGTACTCAGACACCAATAGATAGGTAAGAGGAACGATAGGCGCCTGCGCAACACTCAGCCCGAGGCAGAAATACCTACATGTACCTGCCAGGTATCTATATAGGTGCTCAGCCGCGTTCCCATACCTAGTAGGCACTTACTTATATCAGCTCAGGCAGAATTACGTTATAGAGATATGTATTATTCTAGACAGGTTAATGTGATAAGGATTGAGTACCCCCTATACTTGTCGGAGCCTCCTCTATCGCAACGGTTAGGGCAGAATAGAATTTAATGAATAACAAGAGCTAGTCAGGTAAAGCGAGTACATATTCTGGTGCTTCATCCTCATAATAACCTAACTTCTGATATGGAAGAGCACTCTAAGATACGACTGAGCGCTGTAACATAGGTACGTACCTAGAAATACATGTTTATTTAAAATCGCGGCATTCCCAGCGCCTCTCTTCTACCGGTGCTTGCTGGATCGAGGTATGGTACTTCTCCAATGCCCGAAGCTCGTACGCCTGTCCGAATACCCTCCACGAGATGTGTGTCGGGCTGTTATCGCCTATATTAGTATTGGAGAAATAGTTGGAGTGGGGCGAGAAAGGGGGGAAGATGTAGGTGGTTATAAGCGATACACTCACAGTGGCAGCATGAAGGGTGCAGACGTTGCTCCAAATGGCACAAGCACCTCTCGTCCAATGCATTCGAGCTACACAGTCATGGTTGCGTGTGATAAGCCGCAAGATATAGTCGCGGATAATCTGATCTTCATAAGAGTAGACGTCGTTGATGCGACTGACGTGAAGCCCGACGCCAGCGAAAACGGACTTCCAACCAGTGACAGGGTGCGTGCGGATAACAGGGTGAGATGGTGAGAACTCGTAACCGACGTTTAGAGGTGATCCTCGCGGGGACATAACCTCATACCCACCAGCTTTGCAGGCTGACTCGAAAACGGGCTGCGCGCATGTGGCTGTCAAAGTCTCGAGGAACTTTTGGAACGGGGGCGATAGTCGGTCATATATCTCATACCCTGATACCCACAGCGTGTCACCACCAGCCGGCGGGGTATCCTGCATTCGTAGGAAAGAGTAATCTGATGGGCAATTCTCGAAGAGGCCTACGGGGATATAATTAGCTATTACACAGTGTTAGAGGCATAGGTTTGTCCATCGCATACTGTCGCTATGCCATTCACGGCCTAGATCTCGAGGTTCATTTCCTGAACCTGGTCGATTTTTCATTGTAGCATATAACTTCTTGGCCGCCTCAGAGTTGATGACGTAGCTTAACTTCGGTTAGTGACATGCCAAATACGTATTGAAGGTTTCATTCAGCTTACATGTTCTTGTCAGTGGTACCGTCCGCCATAGGGAGGTTGTTGGGGTCATTATACAGGGGGTGCACGTGTAAGCCGTTCTCCGGAGGTCGTCCAGTCAGCTTTCCAAGCATATCGGTGATATACTTTTGCTCCTCGATAGAGAGATCGTCCTGGGGAGCCCTGAAGAAAACGACACCGCGTTCACAGATAGTAATCGCAAGGTCCCGTAGCTGCTCATCCGCATTAGGGGATTGAAGTATGTCCTTCAACTTTGCTGTGGGGTACTCTCGGCCGATAATTGGGGTAGTATCGACATACTCCAGGTGATCAATGGATGATCCTCTCTTCAAGGGCTCTCGGATGAGCTTGTTTATAGGCAATGAACCCATGTCGTTTAATGCACACTATAAAAGCTAGGTACTTAATGGTTTCACACTTTAAAAAAAGACACTGATAAAACTGGAAGACTGTTGAGCGATGAACGGGAGTATAGATTCCGGGAAATATAGAGGAACCGGCCACTTATATCACCAAGATTGCAGCTTACCTTCCGATGAAACAGGGTAATCCTCCAACTACTCCAACCCATGCCCCTCTAACCGTCTGCCGTCTGGGGATGCGGGGATGGCCAAGGGGCTATTCCTTAGTTTGGTTATCGGCAATGAGAATCTGGGGTAGTTGGGGTTAGCACGCGGGGATCGAGTCTCAATAGCCCACTTAGTGAAGCTGTCAGGTGCATTTTGAGGCTCGGGATATGTAGTGGCGGGTCAATTATACATGGATAGAAATTTATTGAATTCATAGTCGAAGGGGTTCCTCAAGAGGGAGCCCTCCGCTTCTCATCAACCGACGAGAGTCTCAGGTTTACCTATGTCATAAGAGAGCAGAGAATCACCAACGCAAGCATGGTAGGCGCCGTCATATCAGCGAATCCGCTGAAGCTGGATATTCGCAGTCACCGAAAGTGTCTTACCATATGCTTTGTCGTTACTATTTCCAGCTTTCAATATGGCCTCGATTACGCCCTTGTCGGTGGCTTTATGGCCATGCCTGGCTTCTTGAAAGTATTCGGCTACTATGACGAAGCTTCTGGTAAATGGGCCATAGATCCAACCGTTCAGCAACTCATTTCTTCTTTAATGACGATTGGCACGTTTGTTGGCTCACTTTTAGTTGGGCCCTTCAGTTCTAAATTCGGGCGACGACACGGAATATGGGCGGCGTCTGTCCTTAATTATTTCGCCACAGCACTCATGATCGGGACAACAAATATTGGCGCACTCTATTTTGCGCGTTTTATTCTTGGTAGGCCCTCAATCAATAACGCAGACTGCTCGAAGTGATCTAAGTTGATATGTAAATAGGGATCTCGGTCGGCTGGTTCCTCACTTTCGCGCAAGTATACATCAACGAAGCAGCTCCCGCCCATCTTCGCGGCATCGCTTTTGCCGTGTATCAGAGTCAGCTTTCCATAGGATCCATTGTCGGAGCAGCAATAGATAATGGGACACATGACATGCTCGGTAAAGAGGCCTATCGAATCCCACTTGCTATTTTCTTCGTCGCTCCGACTATCCAGACGATCGCTCTCTTCTTCTTTCCAGAAAGTCCGCGATGGCTTATGACCCAAGGAAAGGAGGCAGACGCTGAGTCAGCACTTCGAAAACTCCGCAATAAGAACATCAAAGAGGCCGAGTTCCAAGCGGAATTTGAGGAAATCCGAACTTCGACAGCAGAGCAATCTCGGCAGCTTAAAGGGAAGCATTTATGGGTTGAAATGTGGAAGGGTACTAATCGGCGCCGGTCCCTACTATCTATAGCTGTTATCTGCTTCCACTGTGCTAATGGTGAGTACCCAATACGCCTCAAGGGGATAGAATACCAATGCTGACCTTTTCACTTAGGCTCTTCTTGGGTAAATCTCCATTATTGGTCCATGTTATCAGAAGATGAACTCAACTAACCTCTCCCAAAAGTTAAACATATATACAACTTATTTTCTTACTGTCGCTGGAGTAAAGGAAGCATTTTCTTATTCCATCATGATAACATGCATGGGACTCATCGGTGTGCTTGCTAGTTTCCTAATCGTCCGCTTTGTTGACCGTCGTGTTATACTACTTGTTGGAGTCGGCGCGTGTGGCTTGTGTCAGCTTGCATTTGCTGTTGTTTGGACTGTAGCCCCAGGGACCGCGGTTGCTGCGAAGGTGGTGGTTGCTTTTATTGCGCTATTCACATTCTTCTATGTCGCATATGGTAAGAAGCCTATTGATACCCTATAGTTCGTTGCCTGCTAACATGAAAAGCACCTTATGCTTGGTTATTGGGAGGCGAATTACCTAGTAATCATCTACGAGCACACACCTATGGTATAAGCACTGCGCTCAACTTTCTCGGAAACTGGTTAGGTGTCTTCACTGCGCCATATTTCATTAACCCGGCTAGTCTGGGATGGAGCGCTAAATATGGGTTCGTAGAGGTAGACATCTTTTGTGTGAGATTTTCAACTAACAATCTAACGTGGCAGATATATCTGGTTTGGATCCAATGTGATAGTCTTCCTCTTCACTTGGGCCTTTATGCCTGAGACGCGGGATCGCACCCTAGAAGAGATTAATGAGATATTCGAAGCTAAGGTGCCAGCGAGGAAATTCAAGAGTTACGTCTGCACAGGTACCGAGGCGGTAAAGGTAGCAGTGATCGACGAAAAGAATGTAAGCACAGCTCATGTAGAGGAGCTGTCTTGATAGGGCTATGCAAGCATGATGGTAACCTACATTATGGCGGTTATAGCGGAGAATGACACTTAAATAATGAGTTTTTCTAATCTTTCAAGCTTTATATGTAATTCCTCTTTCAGCATTATTCGCCAATAGCATACCATTATGCAATTGTCTGACGCTTTTAAATCAAGCTTAGTATCAAAAGGTGTACCTTATTTGATAACGGGGAGATGATTTAATATCATCCAAATACTCTCCAACTTCCTATTGGCCGAGGAAGGGCGAAGGAGAAAACGTAGATGGATTGTTAATACCTTGTGATGAAGGACTTGAACAACTCGAACCGAACATCCAAGATTCTGCGCCCGACAGCTGCAATATTCGCAATGGGAGTAAGTGATTCTCCTTCCTTTACCACAATTCATTGAGATAGTGTTCGCAAACGTTTATTTGGAAGTCTCTTTCTACGACAATGTCAGGGGTAAAAGTGGGGCATGATAGGGAGTGGCTGTGCGCCCAACAGCTTAGAAGGGAATGAGTGTTAATAGTGGATGAAATCTACCACCTACCTAGGAAAAAGACTAATTACTGGCTGCTAGGTAGATAGTTATTGTTCATTGATTATCATCACTCTATGTAGAACTCATTTTAGGACTCCTTACTCTTCCTAGCCAAAGTGATGGTAGGTACAACTGCAGCTCAAACCCGCTCGGAATATCTCATTACTACAGAAGCGAGTTCAGATGAGTCGGTACATTAGCTCGGTCGAATCTCGGAGTTAATGGTGTCAATTGCGATTTTGACGAGGAATTCAGAACGCTCAGGGTATCTAAGAACGGAGACTCCAGTTTTGTCTTCAAAATTAGAATATGTTACTCAGATAGTTATCAGGTACCTCGTAAGGCAGCTACAACACCCACTGCAGCTCACATCGTGCATACAAATAGTGAAGGATAAGGTGATGAATAAATCTTAGTTTGAGTCCAGCCGTGCTAGGTATTGTACTCTGTACTTATGCTACCAGTTGAATATTATAAGGAGTTTCAACACTTGAAGGTAACTCACAAGTTCCTGTAACAAACGTAGTATTGATACTCTTTCTACAGTCTCTTGCCATTCCTGGTGGTCGGTATTCCAAAATATATCACCTTTAACTACTTACACCGTAGGAAAATGAATATTAATCTTTAACCCGTAAGCTTCCTCACCCCTGAGTTTAGAATAGGTATACAACAGCCTTTGGAGACGTATAAATGTCTTATTCAATCAAGAAAGAGGCAGTAAACCCACACCAGATTCAAGCCTATCCATAAACCAATTGGAATTCTCGGAATCTTGTTGTCTGAAACAGCCGATCTGTCCTGCTGGTGTAGTTACCATACCCGCTTTCTTCTCAACAAAGAGTATGCTCTGCCTTAGCAGACACACTCACCAGTCTGTGTATGATTGAAGAAGTATCTTGGGTATGTTTATGCACCTTCACTGCCGGGACACATCCCTGGTTCCCGCTATAGGAAACAATGTGGTTCACCGGATGCACTGTCTACGCGAATGAATAACGCTGCACGAGTAGCGTGTATCAAGCATGAGTTTCACTGGCCTGTCTCTCCCAGCGTCCATGGTCTCTTCTGGAACAGCGAGATATCGTATAGTAAATCGTCAAACTACCTTACCTACCTGGGCATTCTCACTCTATGGTAGGAACGTAATATTAAGTCTCCGCTCGGAGAGTTTTACCGTAGAGTTTAGCGGTCAAGACCGACGTTATCAAGCCGAGTTCCAGGAATGCTGACGCGATTTCACGTGGAAAAGGGTGCGGTCCGAAACTGGGTCCGGGGAGGATGAGAAGGGTGTTCTCGAATAGGAGATATGCTGGGGCCGCGTCAGTGGCTCGTGAGTACGGCACCACAGTGCCGTGGTAGACATGGAACTCATGTTAACAAATTTGCCAGTACTGCGGCACGGCATCAGTGACGCACTGTTTAATTGGTCACACTTAGGTCTCAAGTGTGTAGTTGAATAGTGGTATTGACTAGGAGGTGCCTTATATGGAAACCCTATGCAGATTGGAAGGGGATCCGGAGGGGATCCGGAATACGACCATGCTTCCGACATAGTCCATCATGCCACCACGAATATTCTAATTGGTAAGCAAATTGCGTGTAGACAAGGTACTCGATGATTAGTAAACACAGAGTTCTTGTTCACTGACGATTGTTAATTAGAAAATAGAACAGCTTCTCGTGTCACGAATACAGGAGTCATTGGCTCAACTAAACGACGTTATATAGCTCACCAAGCTCTGGTGACTCAATGTTCTATGTTTCGATATTACGTGAGCCTAGAAGATCTATGGTACGCAGCTGGCCTCTTGGCAACCGACAAATGGGTAGCTATACGATAAGGTATACCAACGATCTACTAATCCTTGTATAGCATTCATTAGTCCATTTATACCTCTTATATAATCTTAACTTACACCGTCCAAGATCTCTTCTACGATGAATACACGCAATTAAACTTATCTAACGACATAGCTTCATCAATTTACTCAAGATAAGTGAAGCTATACAGACACAATAGTAGGAGAGGCAACAGGAATATTTTGGTCTTTTCCCAAGTATCTAATCTACTTATAAGCGACTATATAATACTAGTAGAATCTTTAGCACAAGCTAATAATGCAAGGATAAGTTGAGTGCACCATAAATGTCTATAGTGATGGTAGAAATATACTATACATACATCCATTTCAACACCCTAGTAAGTCGACAAGGATATCCAAGATACATAGTTCGGTACCGGTAGATTTAGATGAGTGGAAAAGCTGTTGGTTGCTGGGTGGAGAACAACCCAACGCGTGGCGTCGAGATCGTTGAAGATTTGAGGTTAATCGCGTTCGGGTACGGTTCCAAAATTATTCTCCACAAGATGGGGATGATGCTGGTGTGGCACAGCTATATTATCGAATTCCTTATAGTATTGAGAGGTGAAGATTTACGTGTATTATGTAAGCACGATGCGGCGGGCGATGGATGGAGATAACTCCATTTCACATGCTGGTAGCGGTTATTCCCCTGTTCAGCAGTGTCGGTCAGTTTTTGGTAGACTATGAAACATGTTTTCGGTTCCTTTCACAGCCACTTCAACCTATGTAGAAGACGCGGAGGCAGTGTTATGAAGGGCCAAGATCGACGCGTCATTGAAAAAGTGTCGTAGGGCTGATTTATACGGACTGCGTCACTGCTTGTACTTTCAACTTAAGGCTTCGGGTTGTTCCGTTTTGACATTTGACACGACGATGCGCTTATGCAAAGTCCCCTGAATTTAAAAATGCTCCGCCTCATGCGTCGTATTCTCGACCTATACTCTTTGTGGGGGTTAGGCTATCCCCGGCACTGGTTAAGAGATCCGGACTTTTCGCGCTGCCTCTGTAAATCCGAGTAACATTACATCGATCTCATCACTATATTACCTAATTTGTCGACTACAACTTCGCATCCATGGATCTTTAAGCCCAGAAGGACCTCGGTTTTCAAGACCTATGATTCGGCGAAGTTGAAAAGGGTGTACAGCGAATCAAATCAGACTTAGCTCGTGCTTGGCAATTATGTAGTCTCCATTTTCTAGTTCATGTCTTATTAATATCTTCTATCAACCCCAACTAGATCGATTAACTACCGATGACAATACACTTCTACTTACCGAAATCGACTTGGATCGTGGAAGTGGACCTAAATTTCAACAAGGCATTGATTCCGTTAGACTACCAAACACCAATTATATTCGCATTCGGGAAGTAAAACGCAAGATTGCCCGATGGCGTCAAGCGCACCAAGCTGGCCCGGCGTGCGTCCCGTCAAGACGTGCACGGAATGCAAGCAGTCGAAGGTATCTACACTCCATTGAGGTGTTAACGACGACCACGCTAACGACTTACCAGCTTCGATGTGACTCCAAGGACATGTTTCCAAACCCTTGCTCTAGATGCCAAGCGAGGAATTTAATATGCACGGTTGATCCATCTTTTCGAAGGACCCCGGCTCGGAAGTGCGTGTCTAAACTCCCCAAGCGCGGGTTTCCCGCAATTGGGATCTTGTCCTTAGCATGCGGCTAATCATAACGAATAGGCGGCTTGAAGCTATGTCAAGGGAGTTGCGAGAACTCAGAGATCAGAGAATAGCAAATTCTCGCACAGGTTCTACTACGAGTCCAGACCCGGACTCTACTCGTTCGCAGGACTCGTCCGGCACCGCGTCGCAACCCCTAGATGCCATTCTATTAGAAGATTTCGAGCTATTGGCGCTAGAGTCGTTCGAGCTCGAGGGTGTTATAATAAATAAGCAGTCAGTACTCGAGATGATCAAATTGTGAGTAATCCCGTCGTTGACTTGAGAAAGGTATCATGCTCAACTAACACGATTGTCGACTTATAAGATTCACCAAATTCTTCCATCCGCATCTCCCAATATTAGGCCCCATATCACTTAAAGCCATCCATCATTCTCATCCATTTCTCTTTTGGACGATCATAATCATCGTATCTTTTCGTTCACCGTTGCCTTCGGACGACAACCTGTTTGCCCGACTCCATGAGCCGTACATGCGAATGCTCAGGACAGAGATCCTGCGAGCGCCGATGCCATTGAGCAAAATCCAGGCACTTTTATTCCTTTGCATGTGGCCATTACCCGTGTCCCATCAACATGATGATCCAAGTTGGCTGTATTGCGGTATTGCGGTGAATGCTGCTCTGTATATGAGTCTTCACCGATCAAACCCAAAGGCGGGGTCTACCCCGTCACTATATAGCGTTGGTGTCATGTCTGGAAGCGCCCACGAACGGACAAACACATGGCTTGGTTGCTTTTATGTCAGCACATCGTAAGGCCTTTGACGTATCCCATGAAGTCTAGCATTGGCTAAAGAGTCTTGCGCAGTCTCAGTATGCATCTTGGTCTCCCTCCGATGATCAACACTCCTTCGGATCTTGCTTCCATCCGCTCAATTCTTGGCGAACATAGTCTCCCACGCGAATTTTCGCTTCATATTAGAGTGCTTCTCATCATGGCAGGATTCACCAATGTTCTTGTACATAATTCGAACGACGGCGTAGTCGATTCTTCTATCACTCAGCTTCTTGACGGGGAACTTGACACGCTTAGGGTTACTTTTCCCGATGGATGGACAAGCATGACCGACTATATTGTCATGGTCGTTAAAATGCACGTCTATACCTTGGTCATAACTCGACATCGATCTGGCGCCAGTTCGAGGGACATCCTCCTTAAATTAGGCCTAGCAGCCGCTCTTCGCATTATTCACTTGGCAAACTCACGGTTTCAAGAGAGGCCAGATAAAAACCAAACCATGACCACAGCACAGCGCGAGAGAACATTACCCAAGGATTATTTCAGGGGTCTCGCCTTTGCAACTATCTTTCTTCTTAGGTACTTCGGTCTGAATAACAGTGCTAGTAACGCCGAGGAACAACAGCTAGCAGCGAACCATGTGATAATGTCACACACAATATTCAAAACGTTAGCAACGCGCCCTCGGGATGAATACGATAGGGTATCGAGTCTGTTCGAGACGCTCTGCAAACAGGCACCCATCCCTCCGGATACTGGCAAGCCCAATATCAGTGGACGGATGGGAGTCTCTATTTTATTGGACGCGATTAACGCGGCACGTGAAATACGAGGTTATCCAGTCGAGATGCCCGAGCCCGAGGTTCAAACCACTACAGAGAGCTTACCAGGACCGAGCAATGTCTCGCAGGGTGACGTTTTCGCTGCTGCTAGCCCTCAGCTAGTAGAGCCCTGGCAGTCCGATCTCGCCTTTGCGAACATGTTCTGGGGCGACCCTTCGTGGGATGTCTATAATCTTCCCGCCGATGTATCACAATTCCATCCAGGTCACGGATTATAGCCGTGCGTTGTTGTGTATATATAGAAATCCTAATACATGGGTGTCTAAACAAAGCAATACTAGACTATATAAATATTACAAAATACACAAGTGCCCCTGGTATCTTTTCAATAAGAATCTAGGCAATGGCTGTAACTAGTTCCTCCGGCAGCTTCATATTTACCAGTGCAAGATGCTGCTGGGACCCATGGACATCATTCTCCATAAAGCTTCCACCTGCGGTACGCTTACCGGCGCGGATTCGCGGGATCGTTGCTTTGAACGCCTGTGCCGGATCGAAGAATCCGCACCAAACGATATCACTCTCAGTCAAGTTATACGCAGTTGCTATTGTCTTCGGAGATAGCAGACCCGATTCTTTTACTTTTAGGTAGGTGTCCCTAGACTCAAAGATCAAGTCGAAGGTAATCTCGTATGGGCCCGCGTTCTTCGACCGGACGACTTTGGCTAAATCCCCGAGAATGGTGGGCTTTGCAAGACCATTTGACTTTGAGCTGTTAACCGCTGCAGTGTTTGCGGCGCTTCGCTCCCCGTTCGACGTTACACCATTAGAATGCCCGTTGGCGGTTGTCGCAGGAAGCTTTGGCAAGGACCTATCTCCCTTGCCTATCAGCGAGATAGATTGTGTGAACAGCCTCTTTCGTTGCTTTTCAACTCCTTTGCCATTTAGTCCGTTATGAATAGGGGCTGCGACGCTATCGTCCAACGACAAGTGCTCCTCGCCATCCTTGAGGTCCATGAGATGGTACATGGAGAACTTCGAACAGGGACCTAGCTCGATAACAGACTTCCCGCCAATTCCGAACGCGAAGTTCCCCGATGTAGCTTTCTGCCCTGGGTAGCTACCGTGCTTCAAGAAGTCAACAACTGAGCTATAATTTGAGAAACATCGTAGAATCCAAGACTTACAATAACTGCGATTCTGGCGGTGGCTGCGACGCTAGTTGCTAACTCTTGTGACGACGCTAGCACTTCACCAATAATGAAGATCTCCTGTGATGGTGATGTAGAGGCAGCTTTATCGTCCTGCTTTCCGTATAGGTGGAAGTCAAGTTGGAACTCGCCAGCTGCTTGGCTATGTTGATCAGCAGCGTAACCCTTGATGGTTTCGATCAACGAATCGAATTGCTTTATCAAAATCGCTATTTTCATTTTAGCGCCTAATCCTCATTGATATGAAGGCATAGGGTCTGTTTAGGAGGGGCTTACGGTCTCGGACACTACCCATGAACATTGATCTGTAGCCGATTATGCTCCCTGCTTCCAACTTCACTTGATACGGGAGCCCACTCTCTTTCGAGAAGTGGAAAACACTACCGCGCACTTTAATCGATCTGTTATCCGGAAGTTGTTCATAGGTCGCAGAATTCAAGTCGAAGTGTCCACCCGGTCCATGCAGAATGTCAGGGCGCGACTTTTCGTACATCGTGTGCGCGGCTACTGATATGGGGGTGCAGCGCGCTGTCGGCATTAGAGGGGATATGATGAATCCCCCATCTGTGTAGACTGTCGCAGTGGCGCCGTGAGACTTCGGCTCGGCGCAGGTCCCTCCACATTCGAGGATCTTGCCCATGTGCGTGAATCCACCAAACTGTCGTTGGACCTCAGCCGAGTCCCAGTCGTCCAGGTTCAGTCCAGACAAGTATGCGCAGTAGGCAACATACGGGGCTGGATCATATGCGCGACCCCCAACTATGACATCGAAGTCAGGAGTTGCTTTCATCGCGTCGATGAATGGCTCCGGCCCCATCTGCGCGACGACGCGTGTTGATGCATCGATATCCTCTTCCGTGAGCGGTGGAACACAGGAACCACATCCACTTATCGCACCGGCTCTCAGACGTTCTCGGACTACTGCCTTGTCTATCCCGGAGAAGATGGCTACGGTTTTGAAGGAATAGCCCTCGTTCCCCTTTTCAGTGGCGATTTCCTCAATGACATTCACTATTTCTCGGACGTGTTCGTCAATTCCATCCCCACCCGCAGAGCTGAAGATCAGCGGCACGCGAAATTCGTGGACGAGCTTGAGCAATTTCCTAAGATCCCGGACGTACGCCGTCCGCGGAGACCCCATTATCCCCTGAGCAAGCCTATCCGGTCCACTGTCCGTCGAGCCGGAGTCCAATATCATGGCCGTTGGAACGCCAGTTGCGACATAAAATCTTAATGCGGCGGTTGTCTCGTCCTCCCTGAGTCCATATCCGAGCATGCCTACAGGGGTTACAATGTGGCACAAAGGCGTCGACGACGCTTCAACGTCATTGGTCTGATTGGTGGTTACTGTAGGCATTTTGAAGGTAAAAACGGTGAAGAATAATTATTTGAGAATTGCAATGGACAGATAGCAATAAGATGAGCCAGAAGATTCAATGTTAGTAGGAATATCTCACTACTTATTATTGTGATTAAGGAGCTCTTGCTGTTCTCTCGTCCGAATTCTGATCAATTTCCCCATACGTCACCAATGGCAACCCAGCTATCTCATCGTGGTACCCGAACCTCGCATTTCATACTGCGCACTACCTCCAGCTGCTATTCGCTTATATCAGTCATCGGGGAGTGGCCATGCTCTGCGGTGCCGTTGGTACCGCCAGTTACGCCATCCTGCAGGACGGCCTGGGCGAAACTCGCGTTATGGCCGATCTTCGCTCTTTGAGCCGAAATTCGCTTCGTGACACCATGGACGATGACTAAGCCAACCACTATCGACCATGCGTAGAGGCTTGCTACAAGCAATATGAAGTTTCTTTTAGCTATTGTCACAATACTGAAAAAGACGTCCATCATCGTACCAACTTACGCAGCTCTCCACTGAACCGGGAATACCTTTGGTGGCTCGAATAAAACCACTAACTTGACACGATTTTACTCCAAATATACAAATTCATCATCACAACCAATAAGACCAGGTGGTCGTATTACCAATATTACCTATGTAATGCACGACTTCAAGCAACTCAACCCTCCCAATATCATTCCGTTCCAACGCTTATGATTGCGGCTTAGACTCGGTTGCAACCCGAGACCAACGCCGGGCAAGAATCCATGCTCCGAATATCTAAGGTATGACAAGAACAGGATCTTATGACCATCATCACGGAGTCGGACTTGACCCAAGAATCCCGACAGCATTTTCTCGACATAGCCGCAATCCGATGTATCGCAGTTCTGAGTCTCTATTCCCTTACATGACGCCGGGACTTATCACCAAATGCCACTCTTGGATGTCTGACGAGAAGCAAACAACGACAAACACGTCTAGGGACTAGATGAGTGAATTTCGGCTTGCAAGGTAGACAGTATCAGTAGCCAACAGTAGAGTCGAGCGTGAAAATATGTTGAATCTTGATATCCGTGGATGCTTATCACTTTCAAAGTCTAAGAGCGCATAGCGCACCTACGAGTACCCTAATACGGCCCCACTTTACCCCCTAAAATACACGTAACTTCCAGTGCCGTAGGTGCAATGTAGTCGTTATTCCGCATCAGATTGAACGTAACGATCTAATGACGAAGCTTTCATTTCAAGCCGGAATAAATTCATTATTATTCATAGTTCATTTCTATGTATTGCGAAATGTTTGAGGCTATCCAAGTACTACATCCGCTGCAATAGATGCGGCAAGAGTATTTAAGGTAAGTACCCCTGAAATAGTTGCTTACCCCTATTGAAAACAACATCTGCCAGAACCGAACATAGGAACATTATATCCGGCTTTCTTTATCAATACCTTAGTTGATTTTATTACTTCAATACACTATGAACTAACGAAGCGGAGGCATTGTTAAGAAACAAATCGTCGCATAACTCTTATTATTTCTAATACCAATGAAACCCGCCAGTATGTACCCAGTCATTATGTCCGGAAACTGTTAGGAATGAGTCGAGTCGTCACGGTATCATGCCAATGAATCATCCATGCCAAATAATATCGCTTTCCCTCGAAACGGGCAGATCACTCCGTGACTGCGAAGAGGCTGGATCGTAGACCAGAAATGGCGCAGCCATCAGTTCCGGGGATGATGACCTCCTCGCAATGCGGCGCATATCGTCCAATGGGTAGTCGACACCCATTATGCCTCGAGCCACATTTAATTCTAGCCTGTCGTTAGGGCCCTGGACGTCGTACGAGGGACTCCAAGGGCTTTGTGGTGGTGGCAGTGGTGGCTTCGTCCCTTTCAATCTCCATCTCCTAGGCACAAACCTCTCGTACATAATCTGCCTAAATGCTCTGGTAAGGCCAAATACTATCCAGATTGCCAACCCAGGAGTCACGCCATATATGTATCCGATAATGTTCGACCTGGCTCTTCCCGCGCTTAGGTCGGGTTGGTCCGCTTGCGCGTCCTTGGCCACATCGTCACGCTGAGGTAAGTGGGTGACTACACTCGCGACCATGAATGCGCTGAAAACTACAGTTAGCGAACTCTCGTCCACGGAATGCCTGATTCCGAATAAACTCACGAGATGAGGATAATGGCAATGCAAAGTCGAAACACCAACCAGTTATTATCAAACACGGTTGGCAGGGTTCTACTTATCTGGACCTGAGGTGGTTCGGAATCTCTTTTAGATCCTTCGGAGCTTCTGAAAAGGAGCTTCCACCCTTTCGAATTCCGTGTGGAGGCTGTCTCGTATCTCCAGGAGAGCTTCGTGTTCACGTACTTGTTGATGATAATGGATATGATAATGACACCCACGGCACAACTGGTAACCGCTATATTGACTTAGTCTACATGAAAGTCATGGGCAATTGAGCGAGGTGGTTTTAAAAGGATATAAGTGCACTCACCTTGAACATTGGCTACGATCATATACGCGAGGAAGCTGCTTTGCACAGCTGATGTTTGTAGTAGCCCGATTGTGATGACATCTAGAACGAAGGGCACGATTCTACTGGCGACGATGTAAACTCTTTCAGCAGACCGTCTTGTTCCCCAGTAGCCGTAAATGGTCAGAACCATATGGATCGAACTGATCACTGTGTCAGTGGTATTGGCATATTGGAGTGAAATATATCTTCATACTAAGTCATCAAGTAGGATGATTCGATGATGTAGCAGAATAATCCTATTCAATAGGTAAGTAAGCGATTTGGACAGGAAGATAGCCACGAGAGACTTTTACATACGGATAATTGCCAAGGCTCGCATGAACCCGAAGTTGCCATTGTTGAAAATAACATCTGCATTATTGTAGTTGGCCTTAGTGTAGTAAAGTTGAGCCCACATAAGATCATCCCACAAACTATATCAGTTAATACAGTTTATTTTCAAATCATCTCCTCTGGGGGAGAACCTACGTGTAGTTGTATATCTGCTGTATGATGCTACTTGTTGTGCATAGCAGGGCGAAGTATGCAATCAAGGCCACATCTTTATAAATGTTGGTCAGCACGCGCCCGAATTTCGAGACGTTAGGGAAGCATTCAGACTCACAACTCAGCCTTTCATGGCTGATCCAGTAGAGCCATATGAGGAGAATATTCGTAAATAAGCAAATAAACGTGAATAGCAGTACTCCTACAGCATCCCCGACGGTTCCCGCTGGCAATTGGGACATGCTTCTTCGTCCTAGTAAGTTTCGTGGAGGTGGAATAGAAGGATCAAGAACAAAAGACCGGGATTGGGGGTACCTAAGCTCCCTGTGGACAGTTAAGTTCAGTGTCCGTCAATGGTACAATGCTGTGTTCCACGGCCGAAGCGTCGGGTCGCCTCCTCACTGCGGATCAGTGGCGCGGACATTGGTTTACAGGTACTGGAATCTATAGTGGGCCATTTGGCGAAAACCGCCAACCCGCCAAAACCATCAAAATGCGTACTGTATGAATGCACAGTACGTACAGTAGAGCATATATAGTATGGAAAAATATTTTTATTTTTTTAAAAAAAATAAAATAAAATAAAATAAAATAAAATAAAATAAAATAAAATAAAATAAAATAAAATAAAATAAAATAAAATAAAATAAAATATATAATATTAAAAAGTTTTATATAAAATTTATTATTAAAAATAATTAAAAAATATTATATAAATTTTTTTTAAATAAATAAAGTTTATTATATATATAATAAAATATAATTAATTATATAATTTATTATAAATAAAATTAATTTTAAATTAATTAATAATATTTAAATTTAAATATAAAAATAACTTTATAAAATATATTATTTTAACTTTATTTTTATTTAAAGTATAAAATATATTATATAATTTAATATTATATAATTATATTTTAATATTATTAATATATTAATTAATTAAAATTAAACTTTAATAATTATATTTTAATATTATTAATTATTTTAACTTTTAAAATTATTATATTTATTATTTAATTAATTTTTAAAAGATTTTTTTATAATAAAAACTTTTATTTTAATTTAATATTATATATTAAAATTATAATTATATAATATTTAAATTTTATTAAATAATTAATAAAATTATTTTTTATATATTATTATTTTTATTAAATAAACTTATTATATTTAATATTTATTTAATATTTAATATTTAATATTTAATATTTAATATTTAATATTATTTTATTTTATTTTTTTTAAAAAAAATTAAAAAAATATTTTTCCATACTGTATATATCCCACCGTACGTACGGTGCATTCATACAGTACGCATTTTAATGGTTTTGGCGGGTTGGCGGTTTTAGGTCAAATGGCCAGCCGTCGAATCAGCAGATTTTGGTGAACTCAATGCCCAAACAGGTGGGACGTAACACCACCATGGAACTTAATTGGGGTACATACATGTAGGTATATAACTGGAGGGAATGACTTAGGTAGGCGCAACTTAACACTACGGGTATTCGAGTCTCGCTTGCAGTGAGCGTAACCGACCCCTTCCTGTATTGCATCTTTCATCGCGGAGAACCCTGGGCTTTCCGTAGAGTATCTAGGTACCTACGTTTGTTCTCTGTAAGCATCCATTGATGTATTTTGATCGCCTTTGAACGCTTCCATCTAATATCCACTACGAAGTGCGGTCAACACTGGCGCGTCCGCCCTTACCTGATGACATTGTATTACAGCGGCAATCCTCGCACAACTGGTAGCAAACATCATAAGTGGCTCAAAATTGATGTACCTACATTACCTGACCTTCAATTAGTACGCAGTGTAGCGGTGAGATCAAAAGAATGGTGGGTGGTCATAACCATCAATAGTTACCAATGTGCCTAGGTTTATCTCCTGCAAGAGGTAGAATACCTCATCGGTCTGATTTCAAAGCAGCATGTGGCACTATGAGTATATGTAAGATCAGTCAGATACAGTCCTCACTAAGACCAGTCAAGTTGATATAGTGTACCTAAGTATAGCGAGGTAGGTATCAATATATTCAGTATTATTGGAAATTTCTATGTTAACATGCTCGGCCTAACCTCCGCGAATTCTTTCGGGTTATAATGGCCGCCTGACAATGCCACTGACAGAGTTGAAGCATTCAATGTTGATCTATGGGGAAACATGGATAGGTGCGCTATTTGACTCCCACTAGTTAACGGCGAGAGGTATTAGACATCCATTTAATTATAACTATTAGATCATGACCGATGGATCAGCTAGGACATAGAGAGATCCCGAAGTAAGGGATGTGCTTAGACGGACTTTGCATGGCAAGACTCTGGGTTTCACATTGGTGAATGTGCATGTAAATATAATTATTTCAAGGGCCAAGGAAGATCGGTTCTTCTGTAATTAGACGTGCCAATGCCCTAAGTATATACTATCAATCTACATAGCTACGTCTACCGATGCCACCCGCCAGATCAGTAGCTCTCCCGCTGCGGCAGCCAAGCTAGGGCGGATGTCCCGGCGAACTAGGGGCAATGGCCTTATACTCTAGCGCTTCCTGGCTGAGTAGTGCGAAGTGGTAGATGTTAACCTATTGAGTTGGCAGAGGTGCTCCCGATTCTCACTTTCCTGGTTCCTGTTCATCTTCAGGAACTTCCTCTCCGGCCTCGATGGCCTTTTGACGTTTCCTCTCTTGGCGCACTCTCTTTTTCTCTAATAACTTGTTCAGCGTCTTCGCAGTATTGAATACTCCTCCCGTTCCAGCACCACAGGCAGCGCAGCTTGGATCCTTCCTGTACCTTTGCAACGCGCAGGGCAGACAGAAGTAGTGTTGACACCTCGTCACGATTGGCTCCTTGTACAGCCCCTTGCAGATGATGCAGGCAAACGGGATTTTCTCGAGTAGCGCTTCCTCGGCCGCATCAAAGTTATCGTCGTCGGCATTAGCGCTGCGGTTAACGCTGGCTACTACTTTCCCGCCCAAGTTCTTCTTCCCCTTTGTCACGTTCTCCCATTCTCTATCTAGTTGCCATCCTTGTTTGTAGTCCTCGCGGGCGTGTAAGAACTTGCAGTTATCGCCGAAGCCGCAGAAGCCAGTCTGCTTATAGTCTTTGCACACATCGGGCGCGAAATCGGTGACTGTGATAGTTCGGATGTTGGTGGCGGCTTTGATGGGCCCGACCGTCCGGTTGGGGGCGTTCGGATTCCTCTGTATGAATTTTGTTTGGTTGGCGAGACCTTTATAGGTACCGTCTGGCTGCGCCGAGGGTTCTGGTGTGTCGTTCGATTTGGGAAGCGGTCGCGTCTTGCCTAGAAGATTTGCGTCCTCGTCAAACCAATTGGTTTGCTTCGTAGCATCATTCGAACTTGTAATGGGCACGCTGCGATCGGCTTCGAAGATGGTAGCGCCGTGCTTTTGATCGGTATGTATCGCGTTATCTTTGGACGAAGCTGTTACAACAGCTGTGTTCTTCTTGCGCCGCTTTACTCGCTGCCCTGACTCGTCTTCGGACGAAGTATAATCATCGTCGCTGTCGCTGTTGGCTGGCGGTGGCGTTGCCGGGCGTTTTCTTATATTCGCCTTCCCCTTTGCGCCTCGTTTCTTGAAAACGGCGACTGGGGCGATGGGAGTGTCGGCCACTGCTGAGCTATTCGAAGTATCGTCATCAGGCATTATGTAGGCAGGGGAGTTACCAGAGGAAGCTGGGGCGGGTTGGTATTTATCGGGACAAGACCCAGGACCTCGATTTACTAGGGAAGTAATATGATATTGGGTTTGCGTTATGAAGCTTGGAAACACTCATGTTGGGGATGTTTCTAATCGAAATGTTCTAGAAGAACTACGCCAGGTATTTTCCAGGCTAAGAGCAACGCATCAATTCCAATTGGCTAAACGTGTTTGATGTCCATTCCCAATCTGTCCAAGCCCTGAGCGATCTCCACAGTGCGACCCGTGGCGTAACTGACAACCTTGACACGGGCTGATTGTTATTCTTGTAGCGCAGTTCTCAGCCTTGTATCGTTCCGCCTAGCGGGAGTTAAAATTGACAAGGAGCCCCTCATGGCGGTGGGGAGCTCTAAAATTGGATTTCTCTTAGTGCTTCATGCGTAACACCGAGTAACACGATAATTTGCTATAGTCCAATGGTACCGCTCTCGACTTTGATGTGTTGTTTAGATCGAGTTTTAGATGTGCATCATGGATGTAAGTATTTCTTAAGTGTTAAGAGATTCTTTGATTATCTACGATGATCTTGCATTGGTCTTTATAGATACTAGCTATAATCACCTAGAAGTGAAAAATAACGTTGACTTGGAATGTTTCAATTCCTTCTACTCAAGTGGGTAGCTATCTCAAAATCACGGTCAATAATACCAATAATAATGACTTAGCGATAGTCTGAATGTTTAAGGTTTTGCACACTGTATAGCCTCACAAAAATAATACTTATTCAGTACGTGCGAATATCTGTAATCAGACTTATTGACACTGTCTTTAGTTAAGGATTACTAGGGGAGCAGAGGAGGTACCTAACATGATCCCTGGCGCAGCTCACCCACTAGCTCATCCACTCTCATGCACCATCTATCCACACTTCGTCACCGCAAACCCACGCGCCCGTTCGATTGTTTAATACAGATTTACCGTCCTTTTCTTACCTTCAACATCAACATCACCTGGGCACTCTCCATTCCCATTCCCACTCCCGTCTCCTTTCCCGTCCCTCCCTCTAGCACTCTCTCTTGTTTCTTCCGACTCCCTTCCTCCCGTCTGGATCCCGTTCCTATTATTTGTGAGACATTTCCAGCCAATCCAGGAATCCGGTAGTTTCTCAATCGGGTTTTCCGGGTCTCCAAATTCCCTGGATCCAGATTCCCGTTGGGCTCATTGTTTCTTCTCGGGCAGGACGCGTCGCCTTGAACACACGGCGCCGGTCAACCGCATATTTGCGAAAGTACCTGCATTTATTTATTAACACACACACTCATTTGGTCACTCATTCAGTCCTTCACTTTTTTTCTAAACACAATTGTATCTTTTTTTGTTCCGTCCGTTTCCCTAAAATACCGAGACATATTCTTCGCGTCAACCTGGGTTTTCCATTTTCCTTTTACGGGAACTTCCTTTTTTTGTGTCTAATTGTTAATACCTACTCTCCTTTGCCTTAATATCGACGTTTTCAACAATTCCATTGCTCAGCCGAACATCTTGATACCTCTCGGCGCATTATTCGATATCCGATATTTGATCTTTGCTCCCGACAGGTTGCGAAAAAAAAATCGATTTGATTACGCCAGGTCCAGTCTATGTGATTCGAGCGACATAGGTACCTTCAAACGTGCTAATATTTTTTTTATCGGTCGGCTGCGTCGCGTACTATATCTTAGTGCGACCGTTGTTTTGCCCGTTTCCTTCGCGTTCCACTGGTTACCGACAGCGATAATTTTCGACCGCGCACTGTACCTACAACAACCGGCAGCTTAGCAACCAGCAGCTAATAACTTCCTTGCTCGCGCGTCCCTGTGCTTGCAGTTGGAATTGCACCAGTAATAAGTCTTACGCCAGGCGCTGAGAATTCCAGTGCGCCCCAATTGAGCTGAGACTCTGATCAAGGAGCGTCATTAATCCCTGAAGACATTCAATTCCGATTGACAGCAAAACAGCAAGGAATCTGGCCATTAGTTGTTCATTTTGCCAATTTTTTTTTTTTGCCATCATCCAACTCATCCAACGTCAACGTCAACGTCAACCATCGACGTTGGGCATTGTCAAATCCACACCACCACATCCTGGTCTTAATTGGTGTGTACTTTGCATGTACTTTGCATGCTGCGTCTGCGCTCTGCCACTCAATCCGTAAGATCGACTAGGCACCTTCTCTTTGGCTGTTGGTCCAGGGGCAACGCCTCACTAGCTCCGGCCACGTCAAAAATCTTGTGACTGCCGTTTTTTCCCCTTCTGCGATTTCGTCAATACATACGTCGATTACATAGGGCGGCTTTTGCGTCTTTATTAGGCTGCATGCCTCAACTGTAATCCAAGGGGAAATTGTCTTCTCCTTGGAGTACTGCATCCAGCAGCGACTATGATGGCTTCCTTCCGTGGTCGCGACGGGAGATCGTCGCCTGCGCCTCCCATTCAATCTCAACATGATCCTTTTGTGGCGGGCGCGTCCACCCCCGGTTCTAGCCATCATCGATTTTCCAATTTCGACCCCCAACTCTTCGCTCTCGGCCCTCATGCATCTCCCGCACAGGCGAAAAGGGCATTAGAAGCCCACCTCGCTGAGACAGATCGAAGGATGGAGGAAGCAGGAAAACTGGGCACTGCCTTGGTTCAACAACGCAAAGAACTGACTGAAAGGTTAAGAGAGGTTGAGAAGTTTGAGACCGAAGGAGAGCTCTCCGATGATCTGCGCCAAAGACTAGCCGAAATCGAGAGGGACTATAATGATGTCGCCAGAGAAAGTGCACGTGCCTTTTTGCCGAAGCAGAGAGTCCCTAGTAGTGAAGCTACTTCTGGATCACCTTTTGTGCCCGAAGGCAAAGGTGGCAGGGTGAGCTTCCTAAGTTCTATTTTTGCGTCTATTTTACTGATCGTATTTGTATAGCGTTCTGTAAGCCCGTCTAAGTTCGAAGCCCAGGCAACGGGATCTCCAACCAAGTTCAGCGTGCCAAATCGAAAGGTTCGAAATCAACCTGCGAACCGAATCCACGACATAGAGTTCGCGGCAGAGATCAGCACATCTTTGATAGCCCAGGTGCGCAACCTGCAGGGCCTACTTGCTGAGAAGGAAGAAGAGTTGAAGGAGGTCAAGAATGCGAAATCAAAGCTCGAATATGAAGCCGAAGGGTTCCAACAGCGAGTCAAGACCTTGGATGAGAGCGAGCACCGCTACAAGGACGAGAACTGGAGTCTTGAGACCCAGGTTCATGACCTCTTGGCTAAAGAAAGAGAGGCCCAAGATCGTGAGAAGAAGTTGAATCAAGCCCTTAACTTGCTACAGGCGGAGAAGACTTCAATACAGAGAGAATTGGATGAAGTTAAGTTGAGTCATTCCAAGCTTAGTGAGGAACACGCCACGGCAATGAAGCACCACGATATAGAGCTTGGTACTGCAAAGCGCAACATGGTCATCGCAGACACCGAACGCGCTGCGCTCCGCAGGAAAATTGACGACTTGACCGGACAGAACCAAGAGCTCGCCAAAGCCGTGTCGGCCTCTCAAAGAGCAAGGATAATTGAGCGCTCGTCGATTCTTGGCGCGAACGAAGAAGATTTAGAGACTCTTCAGGATAAGTCAACGCCCGAGCACTCGCCACCTCCTTCACCCGTCAAAGGAACTCCGCGACACTCTATGCTGGAATCGGAAACGCTAAAGACATCTCTGGGGCATGCCCAGCGAACGATTCAGGGTCTGAGAAATAACGTCCATCGAGAGAAGACTGAGAAACTCGAACTGAAGCGTATGCTTCAGGAGGCTCGCGATGAACTGGAGAAGCTGCGACATGAACCTGTTGCTCAGAACAAGCAGAACAAACGCACGCGTAAAGCCGAGGCGAAGGAGCCCAAGAAGCCCCTTCGCTTATTGGGTAACTTACGAACCGTTCGGAGCGAAGTGTTTTCAGAGGATTCAAACTGGGAAGACCAACCCGATTCCACCAGCCCAACTCGTTCCTCACTTGCCTCGCAGGGATCCAGCAAGTTTGAGTCTGTAGCCGAGGAACCGGTTGAACAGTTCGAAACAGCCAATGAGACGAGTGACGCGGCGTTCGAGACCGCGCACGAACCCACAACCGAGACCGACGACTTCCATACGGGCGCCGAGGAATTCTCAAGTGAGGACGACGACGACGATGCTGAAACTGAAACAGAGAGCCCTTCAAAACGACTGACGCCCAGAAATAGGCCGTCAAGCTTCTCTATGGGTCTCGCACGCAGCGGGTCCCTTCACAGCACTGCGTCAACTGAGGATGATGACTATCCGTTTGATGAGATGAGGACACCTACCATTCTGCCGCCCCTCCAACAGAAATTCCCGCTTCGTGTGAGTCGCGGTGCTTATCGCCGTTCAAGACAACCTAGTGAGGAGCCAATGTTCCCAAGCAGTCCTCCAAGTATTGCGAGCAGTACAGGAGGCACTCCTCTTCGCCAACCTAGTCAAAGCTTAGCGGCGGAGCTGGGTGATTTCGATGCTAGTGATGCCGAATCCGCCTTTTCCGCAACTCCTAGTAGGAGGTCTATTAGGGGTCGGACCTGGTCACCTCCACCGCCAGTTCCACCTCTGCCAAGGGTTATTATGGTGGATAATAGCACAATGACAGATGATGTCAGTGCCTCATCTCTTACATCGACCCCGGATAAGGATTTCGATCTTTTACCTGCGCTTGAATTTTCGATTGTCCATTCTCAAGATGTCGAGCCTGTCTCTGTACCGGACACCCATGCGGCTGAGCTTGCAGCTCTGCAAACCGAACATGAGAAGACTCTGAAAGAAATTAGCGATGAGAAGGCGGCTGCGTACACTGCCGCTCTAGAAGAGTTGAAGCGACAACATGCAGAGCAGCTGAATCAAATGCAAGTCGAAGCTGGCTTGGCTCACACACAAGAATTTGAAAGGTTAAAGTCAAGCCATGCGGATGAGATCCAAAGGTCGATCACTGAGGTTCACGCCATCCATGCACAGGAACTTGAGGCTCTTAAATCAAGTCATGCAGATGAGCTAAACAGGGCTGTCGCTAAAACACGAAGTGCTTATGAACAAGAGCTGGAGGCGCTCAAGTCAACTCATGCTGAAGAAATCCGTAAGGTTGTTGCTGAAGCCAATGCGGCCCACTCGAAGGAGTTGGAAGCACTCAAGTCCACCCACGCTAAGGAGATTGGCAAAGCTGTTGCGGATACTCAGAACGTTCATACTCAGGAATTGGAGGCACTTAAGTCAAGCCACGCGGAAAAAATCAATAGAGCACTTGCTGAAATCCGTGTGGCTCACACTCAAGAACTGGATTCACTAAAGGCTTCCTTTTCTGAGCAGGCATCCAAGAAAGAGCTGGAAAGCAAGGCTACTCGCGAAGCTGAATTTGAGGCTCTCAAGTCGTCACATGCCGAGCAGATGGCTATGCGGGAAGCTGAGATCAAGGCTACGCATACTACCGAATTGGAAAGCCTCAAGGCCAAGCATGTGGACGAATTGAGTAGTATGAGAAACGAGAGCGACGCCCGTCACTCTGCCGAAATTGCTGCTTTGGTTACAACCCATTCCGGCCAGATCGACCAATTGAAGAAGGAGTTGTTCGATGCTCATGCCCAACAAGTTCAGACTCTCCAAGTCGAATACGCCCAACAGCTTGATAAGGCCAGACAACAGTCTAACGCGGCTCATTCAGAGGAAGTCGACGCATTGAAGGCGACGCACCTACAGCAGATAGAAGAAGTGAAAAACACCTTACTCTCAGCACACGCGGCAGAGCTAGATTCGATCAGGGTTGCTCACGCCAAGCATATCGAAGATCTGAAGCGAGATACAGACGCCCAGCACGCCGCAGAGATCGCTGCTCTCATCGCATCCCATGGCAAACAAATTGATTCTGTGAAAGCTGAGAGCCAAGCCACTCTATCAAAGGAACTCGCGGCTCTAAAGGAACTCCACGCGCAGGAGATTGACAAACTTAACAGCCAGCACGCTGCTACTCGTGCCCAAGAGCTAGAAGCGTTCAAGGCGGCCATCGATAAACAGGTGGAATCCTCTAAGACCGAAGGTGATGCCGCGCACACTCAACAGATCGAAGCCCTCAATGCTGCCCACGCAGAGGTCCTAGAAGCTCAAAAGCGTGACAGCGAGAAATCGCAGTTACAGGCTCTGGAATCACTGAGGGCTACTCATGAGAGAAACATTGAGGCCCTGAAGAGTGAACATGCTGCCGCAAGGTCTCTAGAGTTAGATGAAATCGCCGCTAAACACCTGAAGGAATTGGAAGCCCTAAGGCAAGAATATGAGTCTTCTCAAACCAAGGCTCTGGAGGAGCTTACTGCCACTCACTCGCAACAACTGGAGGACCTTAGTCAGAACCACCTCAAAGAGTTGGCGGATTTGCGGTCGGAATACGAGTCTGCCAAGGCCAAACTTGTAGACGAACTTACGCACTCTCATTCGCAGGAGCTCGAAGATGTTCGACGAGGTTTGGAATCATCTAAGATGGCTGAGATATCCGCCTTGAACGCTACCCATGCAAAGGATCTAGACACGCTTAAGACTGAGTTTGAAGCGGCGGAGTTGCGAAAGGTCCGAGAGCTAACAGATGCCCACAACCAGGCTCTGGAGGCTCTCAGAGCTGACTACGAAGCTGCCCAGGCCCAGAAACTGCAGGAGCTGGCCAACAACCACTCCCGTGAACTCGAGAATGTCCGACAAGAAAGTGAAAGCACCAAATCCGAGGCGCTGGCAGCACTGACGGCGTCACATGCGGTAGAGTTGGAGGCACTGAAGAATGAAATTGAAGCAGCACACATGCAAGAACTGGAGCAGCTAAGGACAGCACATGCCGAAGCACTAGACACCCTACGTACTGAACATCAATCTACTCTCGATAGCTCCATAGAGACGCTAAAGAACGAGCATGCCAGAGAGCTCGAAGAGCTTAAGAAACAGCAGGACGTTGACCAGACCGAAGCTATCAACTCCCTTCGCGAGAACCACTTACAGGAGCTGGCTCAGTTGAAGAGTGATGCTGATGCGGCGCTAGCTAGAGAGGTGGAAGTTCTGAAGGCTGACCACGCCAACATTCTTGAGTCGCACAAGAAGGACAGCTTGGCAGAAAAAGAGAGGCTCTTGGCCGATCATGCCGCAGAGCTCGAAGCTCTTCGGAAGTCCTTGGAGGTTACACCGCAAACTCTTGGCTTCTCCTCGGTGAAATCAACTGAAACTGTGCCAGTTGAAGCATCCCAGCCCAGAACTCCTAGACGAGAAGCATTCATCATCCCGCGTGAGGACCGCCCACCACAAACACCGCTCTCTGCAATTGGATTACCTGCACGAAAAGGTGAAAGAGCTCCTACGCCGCAAATTGCCGAAGATGAGACTCGTCAGTCTCCGAGTGCTACTCCTGGTCCCGAGACTCCAGAGTCTCAACGTCCGTTCAAAGAGATGTCAACCAATACGAACGTTCGTCCATCACAAAAGGCAACGACTCGCACCGCCGACCAAAGCGCTCAGACTAACTTGACTTCGGACGGGCTCGATCGATTACTGAAGCACCAGAGTCGCATATCTCAAGACACTGTCACGATTACCACCCCACGAGGCGAGGTCACCGTAACGCCTTTCGATGAAGCACGTACAAAACAGCGAGCTGGAGAAGGTAGCGCTATTTCCGCTCCTGAGCCAATTCCTGCACGACGACCGGGTAGCTCGGCTAGTGCTCGAGGTTCCGCTCTGAATAGACCACCCTTGCCTGCTAACCACAAGGAAGCAATTGAGGCTGCTCGCACGAACTCATCCCAAGGCGGGAAGGGGACCATGGGTCCTCCACTACTCCCTGCATCAGCGTACCCCAAGACGCCAGTTTCACGACCGGAAACCCCCAGCAACCAACGCCCAATGTCTCCGTCCTCGGTCAAGGGCACGCCAACACCCAAAGCTGGCAGATCTTCGACGCCAGGCCACGTAGATATCCATTCCCCGGCGAGATTGCCAGGACACCTTCGCAGCAGACAATCATCCGTGTCGTCATTTGCATCCGAAATCGACACAAGATTCAACATTCGTGGTAACATGAGCATGGACGCTGCAGCCTTTGGCCCTAACACTGATCCTCGCATGATACAAGCTATCACTCAGACCATGATCGGTGAATATCTATGGAAATATACACGAAAGACTGGTCGCGGAGAAATGTCCGAGAATAGACATAGGCGGTATTTCTGGGTACATCCCTACACCAGAACGTTGTACTGGAGTGAGCGCGACCCGTCGACTGCTGGTCGATCGGAATTAAAAGCCAAGAGTATTCCAATCGAGGCTGTACGGATAGTGGGTGACGATAACCCTATGCCACCTGGGCTGCACCGGAAGAGTCTTATCATCATTTCTCCTGGTCGAACAGTCAAGTTCACTTGCACAACTGGTCAGCGACACGAGACCTGGTTCAATGCGTTGTCATATCTCTTGCTTCGAACAGGCAACGAACACCAGACAGACGCCGAGGACATGGCTGGTCAAATCACGCAGGAGGACGTCGATGAATTCAATCCTCAGATGAATCGACGGACGATAAACGGCAATCGCTCCCAGGTACCGCCGTCTTTGTCCTCATATAACTCGAGGACCACTCGCAACGATTCGCCAAATATCGAAATCTCTATGCACATCCCAACCCTAACTCCGACGCGTGAGAGGGAACCTGTCCGTAGTGGTACTTTAGGTAGGCTGAGCGGTTACTGGAGATCGAGTACAATCAACAGCACCTTCAGCAGCCTAAGGAGCAGATCTCACATTCCTCAAGATAGCGCCATCTATGAGGCCAGCGAGGTTCCCGACAGTGCTGAGGATCTGAGGCAGATCATTGAGCAGCAAGACAGAGATGCTGACAGAATGGAGAACGTCAGGGCCTGTTGTGACGGTAAGTCGAGTCTACATTTATCTTAAGAAGGCACATGTATTAACTGGAATATAGGGAAACATGACGTTAAGAATTTAGATCCCCACAACTCGCAATCCCATACACACACACATCCTGGGCGGTCATCAACGCCGACACCAACACCCAGGAGTACTAGGCGAACTCGCGCATGATCTAGTAGCTTGATCAAGTATACCATAACTGCAGCACCGCCGGGCCTTGAGTTGCTCGCTTCTTCCTATTCTAGTCTATCGCTCATCATCCTACTTGAACCGTCTCTACCTCTCCGCTACGAAGACCAATTATGGATTCTTACGACGCTTACGACTGGCATTTTTTCTTTGCACGTATTTTTAATTCGCCTCCATTCACAGGGCCTCATCCCGTGCCAACCTACGACGGCCGGGACTACGATTGCATTCACCGCGTTAAAATTGTGCCGACATACCCAAAGCTGTGTTTTTCTCGGAATTATTCTGGAGTTAAAGGAAAACAAAGGACCCGTTATTCACATCATCAAGGAACTCGGATATGGGTACTCAACATCATTCGCGAACCCCACAGGAAGTTGAGGAGTTAGTAAATTGCTTGCAGGATGGCAGGACTCCAGCTATAGGAGGAGTAGTTCCCTCACCAGGTAGAGGGTCCTGTACATGAGCTGAAGTTTTCGCGCTGCATGGTACCTCTTCTGTCTTGAATGTTCTTGGGCGAATTGGTCAAAGGAAAGGCATCATTGTATGTTGTCGTTGTTAGAGTATTGGCAGAGGTACATCTGTTGAATGAGATTGTTTCTTTTATTAAATCGGGGCACATTGTCCAAGTTCATTGATACTGCTGTTGCATCCCGCTCGTGAAACTCTTGGTAAGTTGCTATCCTTGTATGTATTGAGGTTCTTTACAATCTACAATCTATGTGCCTTATGTAATAGATGATAAGTCCCACCCCTTGGAGATGGCCGGTGTTACGGATGCTGTCCGAACCCGAAGATATTCACCGTGCTCTCACGGAAGGAGTCCAGGCAGACGTATTCCTTGTCATTTTCTTTCTCCTTCGATGGTTGTAAAATAGAATGGGCCATGCTAGCCACAAACACAAACGTTATGTAATTGTAGCAAGCAGGAGTTATCGGAGTTTAGGCGTTTCTTGGCTCTGCTACTAGGACCGCTAGGGAGCTGTTCCTATGGGTCTAGCGACCATTACAGGGGTTCTAATTCGCGGTTCACTCCCCAATTAGAATCAGTATGGATACCGGAAAAGCCCGAGTAGCTGGGACACGATCATCGCTACTCGGTACTCGGAGATAGGTCCCCTCAACCGAAAATTAGGTACTAATTCCTGTAAATCGCGAGTGTTGTAAGTACCTAGGTACCTCTGTAGCTTTCTTTGTATGTCCTTGACGTAGAGGACTAGGTATGTTTATTTTATATATAAGATGATCACAGAGCCATGACTTAACGACTTCCTAATACCACATATTCAAATCAACACCAGAATCATATATAGGTACCTTGTCACGAAGTCCTTCCTATCACGTATCAAATATGGCATCAGACAAGAAAATTGTTCTAGTTACGGGTGGTAAGGCAACTTATCCTCAAACTTCATCAAATACTATGTTACCAGCAAACTCACTATCTTCCTAGGTAACACCGGCCTCGGTTACGAAATCGTCAAGGCCCTATATCAGACGGATATCCCGTACGAAATCATCATCGGCTGCAGAACGCCATCAAAGGGCGAAGACGCCATTGCGAAAGTCAAGAGCGAGGTCCCGCAGTCCCCTTCTTCGCTCAGCATTCTCCAGGTAAACCTGAGCTCAGACGAGTCCCTGGAGAATGCAGTCGAGGCGCTCCAGTCCAAGTACGGCCGTCTAGACGTCCTTATCAATAACGGCGGAGCCGGCTTCGACAACCTGGTGGAATCCGGCAAGATGAGCGTGCGCGAGGCCTTCAACGCCACCTGGGACACCAATGTCAGCGGCACCCACGTGCTTACCACGCTCGCCGTGCCCCTGTTGCTCAAGTCTCAGGACCCCCGCCTCATGTTCGTAACTAGCGGCACGAGCTCGCTCACCGAGACAGAGAGAATGGATGCGCCTGCGCTGCAGCGTATTAATGCCAGTCCGCCGACCGGTTGGCCGAAGCCGCCTACTGGGATGGGGCTCACCATGTACCGGTCTGCGAAGACGGGACTTAATATGCTTATGCGGGAGTGGGTGAGGACCTTGAAGAATGATGGTGTTAAGGTATGGTGTATCAGCCCGGGTTTCCTGGCTACGGGATTGGGCGGTGTTGGGACTGAGAGGCTTAAGGCGGTAAGTTCTATTTATTATTATTCTCCAGAATATGTTTGGGGGTTTGTATTAAATGGATTACTGACGTTTGATGGTGGATAGATGGGTGCCTTAGATCCGTCTGTGGGCGGCCAGTTCGTCAAGGATGTGGTGCAAGGGAAGCGAGACCAGGACGTTGGAAAGGTCATCCGAGCAAACATGATCCAGCCTTGGTAGTTGGTGTTTGAAGGTTCGTACCTAGGAAAATCAGATTATGGACCTAAATTGCACTTCAACATCTACGATACTATGGCTCTTGTGAATCACTGCTCCGATTGTTCGTATATGTTTCATCTTATGTATGGGATATCGATTGGACACTCCAAAGATAAAGCTGAGTACTCAAATCAAGGTCCTATTCGTCCACTCCACCTTTGCCTATACACAAAGAGGCGCCTCATAATACATTGTTCTAACACCCGCTCTACATTTCTCAATATGTCTACATAACAAAGGGATCGTTTTGATTGACATATAAGTGCCTAAATTGGACATCTCGTTTTTTCCCTTACTTTATCCGTATTCCAAATTATACCTAATAGTAGTACGTCGTATCTGTAGAAACATCGAAACACTCTCCTACGATTTCTTGATATTTATTTAAGGTAGGTAAGTATACCTATCAAAAGTATTGAAGATGAAATCATGCGGATGCGTACGATATGATGCTACTTACCCTTGCGGCCATCAAATATTCACATATGAATTCTGTAATAAGGCGAAGGCCATAAACCTCTTTATGCTAGGTAAACCGACGCTATGCTCGACATACGCAGTTGAAGAAATATTGCCGAATCTGGAAGAATCCTGCGGCTCAACATGCCTAACGAGGCCGTTCCAGTGCAGTAGCTGCGGCGCTGCTAAACAAGTTGGATGGAGATGCTCGCGTTGTCCATTCATACGAGGTCCCGACACCGATGTCTGGTCAACTTGCACCTGTTCTAAACACAACTGTCACAGACTCGCAGTTGGTAAGTACGGCAAAGCGCTCTGTAACCGTTGCAGGCTCGGAGCTTGCGTACGGTCAGCGAGAAAGAGATCGCGGGGGATGGCCAAGTATACCTCAAATCTTTACTGGAGATGCCACAAATGCGGCCGCAAGCGCTGTACACCGGCGAATTTGATGAGATGCGGCAGTCCTGGAGTCGATGGCTGCGACCATACTAGGTGCGGGGATTGTCGAGCTTTCTTCAAGTGCAATTGCAAATGTGGTTGCTCATACCACTTTGTCGAGGGGGGTCCGAAGATTTGTGAATGGTGTATTGAGTCTTGCTTAAAATAAGCAAGAAGGGAAAAGGGTTTTTATGCCCTACGTACTTCAGTAGGCTCCTTTGTAGAATTTAACTTAGGAGGTAGGTATCAGGTTATTAATATGTAATACAGTATATACCTAGGTACTTATGAATCGTATAATACTACAATTATTAAGTTGACTGGATTGTGTGTGTCCTCACTCAGGATGTAAATAATGTATCTGCTGTATCAGGTACCTCTCTCATGGTTGCGGGCTTCAACATCAGCGGGTGTGATCGCAAGGCTTGCGTTTACTAAACTATTGGTTTTGGTTGCTCTTGAGTGTAGCCTGAAGCTTTTTTTTTATTAAGAATTCGAGTAACTACTGCTCTAATACTTTCTACTCTCGCTCGGACGAATATCCACCTAAGTTAGGTGCTACACAAATGCGCTGGTATACTTACCTACCTGGGCAACTACAACTCCTGGGTTTGGGGGCCATGTACGCCACTAGATATATTGGAACTAGTGGCTTATATGAGCATGCGTCTATTGGGTAAAATTGGTGAGGCATCCAGGAGGCCGCCCTTCTAGCTAAGGGTAAGGGCTTTTAAGTTCGCTGCCTGCTGTCGCAACAGCCGACGCCTTCACTCCCTTCCAGAGTCTAGAACCGCCTCATCAATAGAGATTCATCACATTTGGTTTGAAACTATGAGGCTTCTACACGCCAAAACTAAGAAACTCTCCGAGTTTATTGAGGCGGATGCGCCTCCATATGCGATTCTATCCCACACATGGGGGCCCTCCGAAGTAACGTTTGATGACATTCAAAGCGCGATGCCATTATACAAGTTTAAAGAAGGTTGGAAGAAGATCAAATGGTGCTGCCGTCAAGCGCTTCAAGATGATCTCGAATACGTATGGGTCGATACGTGCTGCATCGACAAATCGAGTAGCGCAGAGCTTCAAGAAGCGATAAATTCTATGTTCAGATGGTACGAGAAATCGCATGTATGTTATGCTTATCTCGTCGACGTAACATCCGACCATGCGCCAGAAGCTGCGGACTCGGATTTCAGGAGATCGCGATGGTATACAAGAGGTTGGACCCTTCAAGAACTAATTGCCCCCGGTCTACTGATTTTCTACGATGCATCGTGGAAGGTGATGGGCACTCGGTATGCCTTGCGAGAGGTGATATCGTCAATTACTGGTATCAGTCGAGCTGTGCTTGAAGGCGTAGCTATCAGTTCCCGTCGAGCACTACGAAGTGCGAGCATTGCCCAAAAGATGTCTTGGGCTGCCGGACGTTCAACGTCCCGATCGGAGGACATAGCATATTCCCTACTGGGGATTTTTCAAGTCAATATGCCTCTTCTCTATGGTGAGGGGGAAGCAGCTTTTACGAGGCTACAAGAGGAGATTATCAAGAGCTCTGACGACCAGACAATACTAGCGTGGGGTCTTAAGAAGCCTATCTCGAGACTTTGGGGTGCGTCTCATGCATTAGCTACGTCACCAAGTGATTTCGCTGAATGCTCCGATCTCATCTCCCTGGGCGCTGCTGAACCAGGTGACTCCTTTTCAATGACCCAGCGAGGTCTTGAACTGCATCTTCCAACAGTGGATCTATATGGAAACAACACGATGCTATATTGCCTCTTGAATTGCGCTGTGGCCGACCGCGACGAGGGTGGCGATGTTCGTATACTCGCTTTACCATTACTCCAAGTTAATTCGTTATACAGATGGCCTCTGTCTGATTCAACATCTTTCAATGATGATGTGTATACCCGTTTGACCCTAGTAACTCCTTTATGGATACCGACCCGATATTTACATGCAGAACCAAGAAGAAAGATATACTTGCCTAAGGTCCGAGTGTATGAGCAGCCTACTACGCAGCTCAGTCTACTGACGAGAGTCAATATGAGCTTGGACAATGTTACACTCCCTGCAGAGTACTTCATTGCTGGTCTTTGGCCGCCGGCGGTAACAAGCAAGGACTTGCTACAATATGACTTCGAACGACTAGCCTTGGGTATGTGTGTCATGCTTCATATTGCCAGCCCTCTTCGACCCGGCATCATACTGGCCGTGAGGTACAACTATCAGAAAGTTCAACGTCCAGATCGAACTATCTCCGAACCCAAATGGAATTGGCAAATGAACTCAATTAATATGAGCTGTATGTCTAATAATAACGACCGCATTGTACATATTGTGCGGTCAATTGCGGCAAAAGTATTGGGACTCTCAGTGGAAGACTTGGATGATGATTCAAAGTTGGCCGACCTCGGGATAGATTCATTGCTCAGTTTGGAGATGTTGTGCTTACTTCGGGAGACAATCGGGCTACCAATATACTCGGATATTCTACTCGATTGTGTGACATTGCGGGATGTTGAGAGGAAAACCATACTACAGTTTCGGGCAGCTCCAATAATGAGCCGTATGACGGCGGAGGAATATGATACAACTCGGTGGGCATTTCAGAGAGGAATTGAGAATGTCGAGTTTGCTTTGGCTGAAGTACAACCCAATGCATCGTTGTTGGATAATGTGGTAGATTCAGCGGTTTCCCGGGCGACGTGGAAAGACCTGAAATTCGAGACGCCAGTCCGAGTTGAAACAGGCCTCGAGGGGGAACAACATTATGAGGCGAACTTAGCGTTTGGTTCACATGCAACGGTGAAAGTGCATTTAAAGGCTGGCGCAGCCCTGAGCAAGCTTAGTCTAAGCCTGACACATTCGGCCGATGAGCCGTTGGGACTTTAAAAGTAAGGCGGACGTTTCTGTAGGAGCAAACGCTAGACACTAGCTGCCCTCGAGACGTGCTTAAAGATACCATTTCTGTCAGTTCTATCGGTAAATAAAGCATTTGTTGTTTGCAATAAGAATACATTAGAGGCAGTTACCTTTTAACTATGATATTGGTGGGAAATCTTTTTCTCACACGCATCCCCCAAAATTTGATCAGCGCAGATCCCCCGACTTTATCTGACTGAGTGGACTATTTCGGTTACGATACCCGACCGCAAGAGTGAGGAGCATGATTCGCGGTGATGATGCGCAGGGGAGGGGGATGGTCTACCCTGCATGTGGTCTGGGTGGTACTTAGGTACCGTTTGTACGGCAGCATGGTAAGCCAGCCGTGCCATCTCATCCCCTCAGCTTTCTCATCTTCACATAGATCGATTACGATGAGTCCTTTTTGTGGCTTGTTTGCTGACGTGACCAGATACTAGAATCTACTTTCAGATAGCCTCCTGGACAAGACTGATCTGTGTTCCAATCAAGTCTGAGGGTAAGCGCAAATTCGACCCTACGATGGCTTGAAGGATCGCTTCCTTTTCCCACATGGGGGTCAATTTTTTTTTATGATCCTTGGAGAATACGGAGCAAGCACGGGATGGTACGATCCCTCCAACCCCGGGGCACCGACACCATGGACCGGACATGGGTGCTATACCCATCTTGGTCATACCGCAGCCGCGCCAGTGTATACCAATAAGACTAACAAGTTAGCCTTGAGAACGGCCCCCTTGAGATGTGGAGATCGCCGTCTGACTGTGTTTGCGCATAGTGTACTTATAAGAGGTATGGAATGCCGCCAATTGATGTCGTTAACGAATTTGCCTCCATACGTCGTCTTCATGCGGAGAGATTTGGGGGCCATGAAGCTGTGTATCCCATTCTCATCTAAACTCCCGCAGTTCTCCACGCCTTGGCCCTATGGCTCTTCTTTGACGTTTTCCTCCTTGCAACTCCCCAACTTGGCATGGCATAGGAGGGTATCATCACAGATTTTTACCGACAGAAAGCATGTCTAACCATCGGATCGCTACTTTTTAAAATCTGCTTCTCAAGGCCATGCTACCATGCCGTACGATTCACCTGAAGCACAAAACGTCGGGTATGCATGCGCGGCGTTGTCCATCATCATTCTAGCTGGTCGGCTAGCCGTCTCGCGATGGCGCCGGGAGCCTTTCGACCTGAGCTTTTTCCTTGTCTTGCTGTCGATGCTGGTGATCATTGCTAGGGTCGTCACGAATAGCTATTACCTGAAATTCGGAACCGCGAACGATGTTTTACACAACCCCGATTTCTCCGAACATAACGACACCAGCCGGTTGAAGGCCGGTAGCATCTTGGTTCTATTCGCCAGGGTTCTCCTCACAGCAGCCCTCTGGCTCCAGATTTGCCTCCTGCTCCTGTTCTACTCGCGCATTACGTCTGGCATAACTTGGGCGGACCGACTCACTAAGACAGCCTGGATCACCGCATGTCTTACCTTCATCGCCGTTGTACTGGCCACATTTCTCGAGTGCCGACCTATCAGCCTGTATTGGCAGGTCGATCCTGATCCGGGACATTGCGTACGCGCATATGCTCAATTGCTTATTCAATGCATCGCCAACATTGTCATCGATATTTTGCTCCTCTCCATTGCATACCCTTTGATATGCCTAAGAAAACGAAGCTTATCAGAGTACATTTCCCTGTACACTTTATTTGCACTGGGTACCTTCTGCATTGTCATCACCATAATCCGAGTGGTTTTGATCTTTAACGAGGACTCTTCTCAGACTACCCGTAGTCTATGGGCATCTGTGCAAATGTTCGTCTCCTGTTTCGTGGCGAATGCACCAACCATCTATGGCTCTTTGCGAGTGGTTCGGCGGAAAAGATCTGGTCAGCGAAGTGGGCAAGGTTACCTAGATACCAGTGGTGAACCCTCGAGTCGGCCCTCCCGCCCCGAAGTGGAATCCTGGTTGAAGATGGATGAGGAGATCGCCCTTACACCGATGATACCTACGAAACGAGATATTCCAAGTACTTCCTCAGCTGGTACCACCACGCACGATGAAAACATTGTTGCTACATCGCATTACTTCAATACTGGGTCTCTCACCTCATACAACAGATGAGAATCACCCCCGAAGTTGGGAGTATTGTTACGAATGTCCAACGCATCTCCAACAACAAGGTTGTGACAGACAAGGGTAGCCCTACCCTGAAATGAGGAATGACCCTTGGTCAGCTTTTGGAGAAGCAAGACTCCGCGCACCATTTTTGAGGGCCATTCTTATTGCCTTGGATTGTCATCAAATTTGACATCGAATACGAGCCGAGACTATCGTTGGAGAACAGGTTGGGCATCCCCCCTCTTCTGGCATCAAAATACAAGCAACGGCGCATCATTACAGTGGAATGGCTACCCACCACTTGGTTTTTCCACGCATCGATCATACCGAGAAGTGGAACAACTAGACCTTCTAGCGTGCGAGCCTAACAGTCTACCTGACATCCCCGGGTGTATGCGCCGCCGACCAGCGCCGCATTAGCGACTTCATGGTTACGAGGCTAGCCGCTTATGCCCATCGGGCGCAATCGAGCACACGAATTTTACATTGAGATACCACTTCCAAAATATGCAACGTGGTGTTATTGTTGGAACACAGTACACGGCCGAATTATAATGAAGACTTTTTCAAGATACCCCTGGCTTCTAGTTGCACATTGGAATTGAATCGCGGTCTAGAACCACGGGAGCAAGGAATACATAGGAAAACTAATAATACCAATCTAATACCTACCTTACCTTACCTGCTTACCTGTTATGCCAGACTCGTTCACAAATTTGATTTGATGTTTGGGAGCTAGAGGAAAGAGGGTGTCCTATGAGTGTTTTGTCTCCTTACCTACCTAGGTAGGTACCTAGGTAGGTACCTATACTAAGCCCAGTACTCGTTGACATCAATTATTAATTGGCGAAAGAATGTACAGGTATGCCTAATTCCTTCCAATCTCTCTTAGCCTTCTAGCGCATAACTCATCTTTTCCGGAACATATTTCCGTTTTCCTAGTCAAACTGCTAGCGCCCAAATGCTGCCCCTGGTCGGGCCCCTTCGTCATATTTCAGTTTGGTAGCTTATTACCTAACACTGGTTCAAATTCTCCGAGTGCTACCTTGACCATCTCGTCAATGTCGTTATCCCAGATCTTGTGGAAACGCTCGCTCATCTTGGAGAGAAATATTTCGATATCGTCACCGACCTCTTCATCTTGCCAGTGGAACAAGGCACAGGCTTCTCGGGTGGCTCCCACAAGCCATTGTGTGCGATCATACCTCACATTGTTGTACGCGATTAGTGCTGCGTGGCACAGCTCCACTCGGGCTTTCTGGCTTAGGCCCTCGAGCCTCGCGTTGACAGCTTCGAGCAGGGTCGCTAGAACTAGGGCATCTTCTATGCCAAACCCGGCGCCAGAACCGAGGTGAGGACCAGCCGCATGAGCTGCGTCTCCCGCGACGGCCACGCTACCACGGTAGTAATACGGCGCTGGGTTGTCAAACATATCGAAGATAGCCCACTTTTGCAGCTGGTCCGGTAACATGTCCGCCATAGCCTTGACGCGCGGATGCCAATTCGCAAACGCCTTCAGAGCCTCTGGCTTGCTTCCCACGGTGGTATGCTTGCCATCCTCGGTATGCCAGGGATTAGGATCAGAGAGGACGAGTAGGACGTTCATAAACTGCCCCTTGGCGACGGGGTAAGTTATATAGTGCGCGTTCGGTCCAATATACATGAATCTGTTTAAAGATTCGTCCCCGCCTGTTGTCCTCTCATTGCCTAACACCTCTCTGGCTTTCTCCATGGGGACCAGCGCCCTGAAACAGTATTTGTTCGTGTAACTAGGGTAGGAAGCTGGATTGGCTTCCCCCAAGATGAGTTGGCGCACTCGGGAATTGATTCCATCGCAGCCAATGACTTTTCACCGCGTTAGTCCCAGGCACTGAGAAGGAAAATTGATAGAAACTGTCTTAGGGGCCAATACCGACGTCTGCTTCCTCAACGGACCCATCCTTAAACCGTATCGACACTCTACCATCATCCTTATGGACGATTGAAGATGCCTCTTTGTCAAACTTAACCTTGCTCGCAGAGATCAGTTTAGACCACGCGTCTACGAAATCGGACCGTCGGCCTCCCTGAAATGCATCGACACCGATGAAGAGCTTCGCGGCGACCTCATTGGTTCTGTAGCCGTCGACCCATTGGAAATATTCTTCTACGTTAGTCGTGGGCGCCACTTGCTTGAAGACGCGGTACACCTCAGGGTCAATGACTTTCAGGGCACGTTCCGCATTGGGGCTGAAACCAATACCGGCCCCGATCTCCGTGAATGCCGGGGCACGTTCGTACAGAGTGAAGTTGACACCGCGCTTCTGTAGCCCTAATGCTAATATGACTCCGGTAATTCCCCCGCCGATAATGGCGACGTGGATACTGTTGCTTTCGGCTGACGACATTGTATGCTTGACTAACTTCCAAGGTTAAGCTCTAAGATTTTGGCAGTGCGTTTTGTGCGTAAGACAAACAACTTCGGATCAGAGAGGGCCTCCAACATGGAGGGACGACTTTGGATCAGCTGTGGAACTATAATTCCTGCCCGCTTCTCGGCGTGGGAGAGGGGACTTCGGACTTGGATTTTCGCGGCGGGCGTTACCGGTTGACTCGAAACTTGTGTCTTTTCTGACACTAGCCATGGCTGACCTACAGCGGTATAGAGAAATGTAACTTGATAATAGGCACTGACTAGTGCTGTGTATCGTTCCCTAAAGACATTATTTCAGGGCCATAATTGGGCCGGTAATTGGGAACGCCGACATCACAGTGTGACCTTTCGGCATGGATTGGGGTAGATGCGTCGGAACACCGACAATCTTAGCGGAAGCCCGGATATGGTTGATTTCGTCCCTCAATTGATATCTTTCATGTCCCATCTGTACCTCTACTGCGGCGTCGTCTGAACTAATGGGAAATATATCAAGTGAATTGCAATATTTTCTTTATGTAACTCTGATCTAGGAGAAATGGGAGAACACATCAGCCAACCGAAAGGCAAAGTCCTAGTGACGGGTAAGGAGTACAAACCCTCGTGTTCGGAAAGCTCCTAATAGTTGTAATGAATGCAGGAGGAAGCGGGTTTATTGCTTCTCACATTATCGACGTATTGCTAGACGACGGGTGAATACCAATTCCGCCTCTATCAAATTGAATTACAAACTAATACAACGCATAGATTTGAAGTCATTACAACGGCGAGATCGGATGAAAAGGGTCGTAGGATTCTAGAGTCCGCTTCACCGACTGAACGAGAGAGATTATCTTACGTCATCGTGGACGACGTTGCGAGGGACCGAGCGTTCGACACTGTAAGTGCTGTGCAATCATGATACTTCGTAGTAGTAACTTATGATAATCAATTATAGGTATTTGAGAGACAACCAGCCTTTGACTATGTAATCCATACTGCATCTCCATACCAACTTAATGTACAAGACCCTATCAGGGATCTTCTAGATCCAGCAATCAAGGGAACGACGGGTATACTCAAGTCTATTAAGGCGCATGCACCCACTGTCAATCGAGTGGTTCTCACCTCATCCTCGGCGGCAATTGTCAACCCTCTCAGCCACGCCAAGGTCTATGATGAGACGCACTGGGCGCCTTGGACTCTAGATGATGCCCGAATCCCCAAGAGGGCTTATGAAACTAGCAAGGTACCGTCATGTATACACGGAAGCCATATTGATCCTCTATTGACTCAAACGTAGGCTCTCTCCGAGAAAGCCGCATGGGATTTCATAGAAGCCGAAAGGCCGAATTTCGACCTTGCTACCATTAATTGCACTTTCACGTTCGGCCCCGTACAACGGAAGTTACCAAGTCTGGACGCTATGAACACTTCAAACCATCGCATCCGGGATATGATAATGGGTAAGATGAAGGAGGCCTTGTCGCCCACTGCGCCAGTGTTCACCTTCGTCGATGTGCGCGACGTGGCTCTAGCACACCTGCGAGCCATGAAGGTGCCAGAGGCCGGCGGAAACCGCTTCTATGTTGTTGGTAGCCACTTTTCAAATAAGCGAATCGCGGATGTGATCCGGAAATCCTACCCAGAACTTGAAAGCTTGTTACCGCCTGAAGATGCGCATGATGACTTCCCTGCTGATGTCTACAACTTCGATAACAGCAAGTCTAGGAAGATGTTAGGGTTAGAGTATATCGGCCTCGAAAAGTCTGTTACGGACACTGTTCAGTCGATATTAGATAGAAGGCTTGAATTATAAATGGACTATCCCAATCATTGGACTAGTTTATTGATACTTTTAAGACAGCAGTTGAAGAAAATGTTATTCTTTTCTCTGTGCGATCTCAAGACGTCGTTGGTATATTTTCAAGCTGGGGGCTGGCGCATCGGTTCAATCAAACGGTACTTAGTTTGAGTGATAGGTGATGCATGTGGCCAAGTTCTTAAAGTAAACCTAGGGGCTTAGTGGGGCAGATTCAGGGGTTCAGGGGCCAATACAAGAGTTGCTTGGAAAGTCTTGAATCAAACTGTAAGCACAATGATTTAAACGAGAATTTATTTGAGCTGAATCAAATCCGAGTATAACTTTTTTTTGTTCATTTCGTTTGGTGTGCCGCTTGACCCAGGCCCCTAAGAAGAAAGACAAGTACTTAAAACATAAAGAAAGGGGGTTAGAAGACGGAGTAAAATACACGAGGACTAGCTATAATTCCTCCAGTATCTCTGCATATCTCATCCAAATATATGACACACATTGACATCCTCGTAGGCATTGTTGAAATTACCTCTCTCCGGAATAATTTGAAAGTTGACGGTATAATCTAGACCGAGTTTAGCTGTGCCGAAATACCTGACGTAATTATCGTGTGTATTAACACGATTCTCCCAGTCCTGGCCAATGTTCTGACCGCAAGTCTGAAGATCGGATTCCTCAACTTTGCGGGCCTTATCCTCAGCTTTAACAAAGTTATAAGAGACTTTAACCCCGGGCCCAATTTCACGCCTGGTCAGTGTGTGGCCGGAACTGAGCGACGAGATCGTGGCTCTGGCTACACCGGTGCCGTCGTCCCGTAGATTCAGCTTGTGGTCCATAACAATTTCCTGGTTGGGTGAGCGCACACCCAAGATGTCCAATGTATAGCCGCTCGTAGAATCACGGGTTGTTAGGGGCGTTGTGAAGATGTCATCGAATTCAACGCCGCGCGCACGCAAAGCCGACTCCATCTGCTCTGCAAGTAGTTCACCCCTTTTAACCGCGCCTCCGGAGAGGTCCTGGTTCACCGACCCTAGGCGACCGGCACCATTCCGATAAATTATGAAGCCGGCGAAAGCGGTGAACACGAGGCCGCCCACCCCGAAGCCGAGGCCTGTGCACCCAGTCGATGATGATTCGTCTGCGGCTAAGGCATAATCGCAAAATCCCTTAGCCGCCAAGCCGGTACTACCGCCGAAAAAAGATGCGCCTGCAAATGCAGATTGCCAATCTGGAGGTAGAGATCCGAAGAAGTTTCCTATGGGCTCGAAGAGATTGGGAAATGGGCAGATGCCTATGTCATCGCGCGCTTGTACGATTGTGCCGGAATCTTTTAGACCAATATCTCTGGGGAACACCGTAGAGTCTGTTGGTATCGCCACCGACTGGCCTAAGAGAAAGACAAGGTAGATAATATTTGCCTGCTTCATATTGAAAGATAGATGTTAAGATGATTGACTATGAACCTAAGCGCGGTGCTTGCTGTAAGGACTTATTTGTGAAATAGTCGTGTTGGACTAGCTTATTATATTTATATCTGCGGCCATCGTCCTCACATGGGTGTGCAGGTCGCAAAATCGACATGTTGGATACGATAAAATTTGTTTCTAATAAAAGCAAGACAATGATACCTAACCAGCATATGCCGTACGTATGCTGTAATGATAGTAGCAAGTTACCTGTTGGATTAACTTCGTCAGGTATCTCATGATGTGGTGTCAAGTCAGGCCCGGTGGGATTCAGGCATATGCAGTTGGTGGTATCAACATGGCTGAGTAGGGCTGTGGATGTTGTGCCGTAAAGCCTGACCTCCAACTTACTGCCAAATAAGTACCTAGGTAGATATCATGTTTCAGAAGAGTAGGTACATATCAAAACATAAAACCAACAGTAAAGATCCTTCCAACAGATTTTTCTGTGCCCCATATAAGACCTTACACTTTTGCAGCTCCAAGAACTTCCCACGCTTAACTTCCTACATTCAACTCCCTACATTCAATTCAACTCAACTCAATCTGAGCTTACTATTTCAATACCAATCTCAAAACCCTTAAAGACAATAACGTCATGGCTTCCTATTCCACGACCGCGGAAATCGAAAAGCCTCAGACAGATTCTGACTCTTCTTCTCTCAACAATCTTCAACTCCGCCGAGCCAAAGTTATACACAACGCTCACATCGGCGCGTTTGTCGGGGGGGTTCTTACCTTTTCCGCTCTCGTACTTCTTAATGACGGTACCTTCCCATTTCCGACCGACATTGGGGAATATTTTGACTTGTTCGCCGCTTTTGGAGGCTCGATTCTAAGCGGATTTCTCTTCCCAATATTAGTCACACGCGATGGGTATGACTTGGTATGGGTTGATTTTGTGAATTCAATTCGGAAGTATTTTGGCCAGGATGCATGAAGTGAACCTAAGGTGACTTTTTGAAGGTGTCCACATAGGTCTAATGGAAACTTGGATATGTTGATTATGTTAAGGCTGCTGTAGATGGTATTGTCTGGGTTCTACTTGGATTCGCTCTTTTTTCATTCTCATGAATCAAGATAATTTCTTTGTATCTTGGATCCGCGAGAGAACTGCTTGAGATAGCTTGGTTTAATAAACCTGCTTATATTGCATTCTAGCATACACGGCTTGCAAACCTTCATGACTGAAGTTTCTGTAGTTCACCACCTATATGGTGTTTCCATGCTACCTACTTCGTTGTAAGATACACCTCCTAGGTGCTGCAGATACCTAGTGTTATGTCGACGTAAGTAGGTACTATCTGAGGGGGTTACCGCAGTGTCAAACTAGGTACGTAGCAACAACAATGAATCGATGTAGGCTAAGTCCCTAACATAGCCAAGGATGGATTAACATCTCTGGAGGATGAAATTGCTATGTTTTGTCTATTTTAATGTCATTCGACTGGTGTTTGAGATTATCTTTTATCCTTCCATTGTTTCTATATCTAGACGACATACGCATGCCAATCGCGTAACTTGAAGTCAAAATCCGATATTATGTCAGGGGTGACCTATCTACGGCATGAAACCAACAAAATAAAAATTCTACCGCATTAAGCAAGAGAGGTTAGAAAGATATGCATAAGTGGCGATATTGTAAAGGGGGTACAACATCACTCGTTACGATCTCCATCGCCATATTCACAGCTATTTTGACCGCAAATCAAGCATAATGCCAGTCCTAGGCTTATTGAGACTCTATTTTTAGTTCGTAGCTATTCGTATATGTGCGTAGAGTGCATCCTACAGGACCTGGCCGGCATCGATCCAAAAGCCCCCTGAAAACTGATTCCTTAGATATTATGAAGAGATCAGCTTGTCAATAGTTTGATTTGAAGGGATCTGTATGTTGGAGGTTTGGAAACATTGGGAGGTTATGAACCGATATAACGTGGACTAAAGGATCATTACTTGTATATCACAACTATTGGCAGATGGATTAAGGTCTCGTTTGCAACAACGTGTTCATAGCCCTTGAAAGGTCAGCATCGCGACAAATACTCTAGTTACTAGGAGGTGGTGCGAAAAGGTGTATAAGAAGGGCATTTCCCAGGCTTCTTTTGACAGTAGAACACTCCCATCACCACCATCAAGAAACTTCGACAGATTACCCCTTAAACATACCTATTATACAGCTCTTTCTATCTCAACTCTTGAACATTCGACATATACAATATGAAATTTGCATACAGCCTTGTAGCTGCCCTCCTAGTGGCAACCACCGGAGCTTATTTACCTCCGGAAGACCTCGAAGACGGCATCTACATTGTCGGTTCACCATCAGGGGGTTCCGCAAAATTTCGCCGTGACTACGGAACCCCTACGCGTGTCGGAGACCTCATTCAACCGAAGGACGCCCGTAGTGCCTACTCTAACGCAACAGAGAGCCAGGAAGAGCGTCGTGATGAGGACACCTTCGTTAAACACGAGAGGGGGCACATGTGCGAAGATTGGAATACTATGATGGCCGCCGACTATACGACAGCTATGAATTCGTTCAAGAAGCGCTGCTTAAAACAGAAGGTGCCCAAGCGCAAGAAGCATGGCGCCATCTGCAATGGAGAGCAAGGCATTCTATTCGCCAAGGCAGGTTCGGCCATCGTTTACCACTGCAACGTCTCCTGCAAAGAGCAGACTTGCGGAGGCGGACATCTTGACCCTTTCGAGAAATGGGCTGATAGCTACTGTGGCTCTTATAAGGGTGCCTGGCTCTATTCTAGCTGGGACTTCACCATGGGACGCTCGACTTGGGGCTCTGAATTCTGCGGAAGAATTATATAAGATATACTCGCATTGGGAGGAGAGGTACAAGTGCAACTTAAGTGAAGGATTCTGCGACACTCGGAAGTATCATTTACGGTGGAAACGACCAGACGATTGCTGCTCTTTATCTTGTTCCGGAGGTACACGAGTTTTGATTTAAAATATATTTTTCATTTATGTATTTGCAAAATAGAATTCCGTGCGTATTTCGTCACGTATTGCCTACCTAAAATTGTGAAAATATGAATGATCCCTACCTCTGTAGTATGCAATGTGAGGTAGGTACTTATCTTTAGCACCATCGAAGACAGTAATATGTCCTTACAGCTTCCATGGGGACCTTCAGAGGAGTTCGGCTCCTACATCTGGTATTGGAAAAGTTCGTAATTCAAGAGGTCCAGATGCTTTGCCCCCTTTCTAGTCCGTGATGTCTAGTTGCTTCCCCGAGTCCCACTTCTATACCTCCGACGTGTAGTGCTACCAAAGACCTTAGCATGACCACCTAGATATCTCTATAATAAGAGACATACGCGTATTACTGTAGATGGTTGAAGCTGATTTTACATTTCCAAGTATCCACCTGTAAGAACCTTGATACAGCATACCCCACTGCCCCGACAGCCTGGCTAGAGTGGGGCTGACGCCACATTCAACAGAGCGTCGCCGCCCGTGCCTCAAATATTGATAGTCTAGACCAACGCAGTAAAATAATCATTCAGGGTCGAGCATTCGATTATATATGTTATCATCTTGTTATTCGACTTATAAGGTAGAATTTATTTTTATCACATGAAAAAGATGATTGAATGCACTCCAGATCGGGTGAAGAAGATCCGCCAACGCCCTTAAAAATCATGAGAATCCGACCCACTTTTTGATAGGGGTATAATATAATTATAGGGAGTACAGCGCTTAATGTTACTGTAATTATAGTGACTTTATAGCGTTATAAGCCTTATAAGCCACTAAATTCCAGCGTACCCCAATCAAAGAGTAATGTTAATTGGCACGTTGGCGGATCTTCTTCGTACGGTTCAGGGTGTGAATGTTATTAGATAGCGTGGTTATTAAAACCTACCTATTAATTGCTCTCGCGATGCTTTGAAGCCTCTCAAGAACTGCTATGCGCGTTAATGAAATCAACAATATCGAAAATTGAACGCTTGTAAGAACGTTCCAATGTCACATTGTTGAATGTTTGGACACCGTAGCGATCACCGAACTGACCCCATTCCCAGTTATCAACATAGGCCCAGCCGAGAGCACCTTTAAACTTGACGCCATCTTCATGGATTGACTTCAGCATCTCATTGAATACTGGAAGATAGAAGAGCGTGGGTGTAAACTCTACTCGCGACTGGTCTTCGCTCATGTCGTATTCGTGAAAGCTGGGCCACCCAAACTCGGCTACGGAGATACCACCGTCTGTCAGATACGAGGTATGCAGATATTTGAAAATAGTACGAGCGTGCTGATGATAGGTCTGAATCGTAATGATTAGTAGATTTCCACTGATATTTACCTTTATACCAAGCACTTACCCATGGAGTGGTGTTGCTTTCGGAACCAATCTGCCAATTCGCTCGGGTTGTTGTAATATTAACACAAGCTGGGTACTGCGGATCCGAGCTATACCCAAGGCAAGCATCTGTCCCTTCATCTAAGACCGTAACATATCTTGCATTATATAGATCAACTGCAAAGAAGTCGGCGGTTCCTCCAACATACTCCAGTTCCTCTTTAGTATAATTAGGGGCCCGACCTGGCAATAGTTCGATGACATTCGGAGGAACTTGAGCCCCCAAATAGATTGGGTTCGCCATATAGCCAATGGAAAAGACTAGCTCCCTCTCGGCCGCCGCCACGTCCTCTGGGCTACTAGGATCCAGAGGAAGCGGAAAGCCTCTCGGCAAAGCTAGCTTTATGCTCCATTTACCGCTCCCTTGGATCTCCTCTCGATAAAAGTGAACTGTCTTCGCATGAGCCATTACAACATTGTAGCTCGACCACCAATTTCCTGTGAACGACGAATCCAGGTTTGGCTCGTTGAAAGTAATCCAACTGCCAACTCGATCGGAATAATGTGTCAATACTATCTTAGCATAATTGACAAAGCCTTCGACAAATTCTGTGTGACCGTATCCCCTGAGAAGCAAATATTAGCCATCTCTAAGTATACCTACCTTCGAAACACAACGCGATGACCTACTGCCAAGAATTGCCAGAAAAATAGTACAAGGGTGTATCGAAATGGTGTAAAGTCACCAGTGGTTTCATGCCGTACTCTAGTATTGTGTTGATAAGGTCATCATAATGGTTGATGGCTTCTTGGTTAACAGGTGAACCAGGATATCCGAAAGGGAGAACTCTCGACCACGAAATGCTGAAGCTGTATGACTTGACCCCCAGTGCGGCAAGTCTAGCAATGTCCTGCTTATACAGAAAATAATTCAATACGGTAACATCTGGAGGGCCAGCTCCAGGGACACCCTGACGGCCGCGACCGATCGTGAGTTCTATAACCGATGGTCCTCTTCCTTCAGTTCTAGTCGCGCCCTCAACTTGCATGGCGGATCCGGTGAAGCCCCATTCGAAATCCTCGGGGAATCGATATTCATCCGTTTCTCCTTTGCCAACCGAGAAAGGCAGCGGTGTCGGCTTCACAAGCTCGGAGCTTGGAACCGGCGTTGGTGAGACCGTTGTAGTAATAGGAGGAGGATCCACAGAGAAAGGCGCCCATAGGCTTGACCAAGCAACATTACCGAATTTATCGTCCGGGTCAAGTGGATTAGATATGCTCGCCCAAATAGTCGTTGTTTGAGGTCCTGCAAGCGATGCAAGTTCTGAATAGGGCCGCGCATAGGTGGATGTTGCGGTAGGCCTTGGTAAAGGGGTGGCGTATTGCAAGTCTGCATACTGAGGCCAAGAAAAAGTCGTTGCAGCAGCGATCACATATCTAGGGGAAGTGAACCAAGAAAAGAATGCTAGAAAAACACGATGACTGAGTTGTGGTAGCATGGCGCAGACCGATACCAGGCGAAATGATGGTTTAGATATGCTAAGGATTGTATTTCCCAGTAATACCAGGGGAGCTTCTAAACCTACCAACCTACTTTATATATACATCCTGACAATCTATCGAACACTTCGGGAACATCGCATTGCACAAATCACGAGTTATATGATTGCCTTCCAGACCCCGTAGAAGAGGGTTACAATTGCATCAGTCGGTCTTATTTACCGCGAAGTTGCTTCATAAACAAAGCTGCAAAAATACCTACTGACGAGGTCAAAGTCCCATGAGGGTGCCTGTATCGCTTAATCTTGGTTATTTGACGAACTTGAGATGGATGACTTTTGAATACGAATAAACAACAAATTGAATCCAATGGAATACGCGTATAAGTACGAACGAGAGAGAACTGGAAGTGCTACCCATGCATGTCGGCCTATTTACGGAACCTTTTCCGGTCGTTATTATAGTGGGGATAGGGGTACGCGGGGGACCCTCGGACCCCGCACTTCGGCCCTGAGGCCCCTATCCTAGCCGCGAAACATCCTTATAGGTACCTACCTAGGTACCTACCTGTACCTTTATTACCTGAATAGGCAATAAAGCTCACTTCTTTTCTTCGTTGGATGATATCGTACTGTAGGGTCTCCGCGAAGTCTGCCAGCCAAACACAATATAGTCACTCTAGCCAAGGAAACAAGTCAGACCAAAGAAAGATATACTCTGAGGCGAGAGCTAATCGGGGTGAAAAATGGGTGGCGGAAAGGGGTGACACAGCAGGAGCGAAGATAATATAAAATTCCGATGAACTCCTCAAATGGCTTGAAGACGTGTCCTTCTACAACTCTCATCTTTCAACTCAACAAGCCTCCTCTTTCAGTTCAATAAGCCATGGCTAAGGTTATAAAGCTTCTTTCCTCCCTGGTGGCTTTGGTATCAATCAAGGATGCATGTGATCAGAATGTCATCACTGATGATTCCTGTTTTTATGGCCAATCGCCACCAGTATATCCATCTCGTAGGTGCTTGGGCCCCCAATATGCTCCAGTGCTGACTGGAAGATATGTTTAAGCGGAAGCATCGGGTCAGGGCTCCTGGGAAGCTGCGTACCACAAGGCAAAGAGCCTAGTGGCGCAGATGACAATCGAAGAAAAGGTATACAAACGCTGCAAAGCTAGTCCTTTAAGCGGTGCTATAATAATCTCATATTTCTAATTTCACATTCCAAGGTAAACCTTACAACTGGATACGCAGCTCCCAATGGATGCGGAGGAAATATTTCTCCAATTTCGCGCCTAGGTTTTTCGGGTTTGTGCCTTGGTGATTCTGGTAACGGCTTACACAATACCGATTTCGTTTACGCCTGGCCGAGCGGTATTCATGTTGGAGCCTCGTAAGTTATATCATACACCGTTTTAAATCTTCATTCTTATCGAATCATAGGTGGAACAAAGAATTGGCCCATAAGAGAGCAGCAGCTATGGCAGGAGAGTTCAAGCGAAAAGGTGTGAACATCCTTCTTGGCCCAGGTGTCGGTCCTCTCGGGAGGGTTGTCTTGGGCGGTCGTTATTTCGAGGGCAAGTAATGGAAAACATGGCTACCAGGTAGCCTTATAGCCAAGATGCTTACATTTATAGGTTTCTCCGTCGACTCATATCTCTCTGGCGCGCTTGTTTATGAGACTGTAACGGGGATCCAAGAAACAGGAGTTGTCGCCACCACCAAAGTACGTTTTCCAACAGACGAAGGCCTTTTAGCCATTACCTATACTAATAGTTCTTAGCACTACATCGCAAATGAGCAAGAAACAAACCGTACGATTTATGGGGATATATCCGCAGTGTCTTCTAACCTAGATGATAGCACATTGCACGAGTCCTATCTCTGGTATGGAATTATTACATACATTTGACCTGATTTACTTCTAACAGCCAAACTACTCTTAGGCCTTTTCAGGATGCACTTCATGCAGGATCCGGGGCAATAATGTGCTCATACAATAGAGCGAATAACTCCTATAGTTGCCAAAACAGCAAGCTACTGAATGGCATACTGAAAACGGAGTTGGGATTTGAGGTACGTCAAAGAGAAAGTACTTCACGCCAGCACTCTCATAAGATCTAGGGGTTTATTATGTCTGACTGGGGCGCTCTTCATGCGGGTTATCATGCTGCACTTGCGGGTATGGATATGGTAATGCCGAATGGTGACATATTTTGGGGACCACACCTTATGGAATCGGTAAAGAATGGTAGTGTCCCAGAAGCAAGATTGGATGACATGGCTATTCGGTAAGTACCTATAACTTACTATGTTTATAATTTAGTTGCTAACTCGAGTACCTAGTGTTATCTCTACTTGGTACCAAATGGGCCAAGATGATGGTTTCCCAACCCCAGGCATCGGTATGCCAGCTATGCTGACTTTACCACACGAAACAATCGATGCTAGAAACGTGTCAGACAAGCCCATTCTATTCGATAGCGCGGTAGAGGGACATGTTTTGGTCAAGAACGTTAACAATACCTTACCACTCGGTAAGCCGGCCTCCTTGTATCTTGCAGGCTACTCTGCAAACGCCCCTGATCGGAACTCGCCTGTGGATAATATTAATTTCCCACTTTACGTTCAATACGCGTGGAGCTTTGGGTATGAATCTGTTATGTCATATATCGATTCCATTGCAGCTATCTACTACGGCGGGCCTTCGATTCCACCTCCTCCAATAGCACCCAACGGCACGATCATTGGTGGTGGCGGTTCAGGATCCGTACCACAAGCAACCTTCATCACACCCTTCGATGCCCTCGTTATAAGGGCCGACAAAGACAACACTCAACTTTTCTGGGACTTTGATTCGTCGGAGCCATCACCCGTGCAGACCAGCGATGCCTGTTTGGTATTCGGTAACGCATTTTCATCTGAGGTGATTGATCGACCAAGTCTGAAAGACGACTACACGGATGGTATCATCCTAAGCGTCGCAAGTCAGTGTTCAAACACCATCGTTATCCTACATAATGTAGGGATACGCCTGGTAGACCAATGGATCGACCACCCGAATATTACAGCTGTTATTTTTGCACATCTCCCAGGTCAGGAGTCTGGGAAGGCTCTAGTATCTCTTCTATACGGAGAGAGTCAATTCTCCGGGAAATTGCCATATACTGTAGCTCGAAATGAATCTGACTACGGTGACGTCCTCTATCCTTCTCTACCATCTGGAAAATATCTTCTATTCCCACAGAGCAACTTCAGCGAAGGAGTCTATATCGACTACCGTTACTTCGATCGCGAGGATATTGAGCCACGATTCGAGTTTGGTTTCGGACTCAGTTACACAACTTTCAGCTATAGCGCGTTGAGTGTCGAAGCGGTCTCAACCCCTAACAACACGGTCTACCCTACTGGCCCTGTTCTCCAAGGTGGCCAGGTAGATTTATGGGATATCTTCGCTCGCATCTCGGTGAAAGTAACGAACACGGGCGCTTACGATGGTTCTGAAGTCGCACAGCTATATGTAGGCAGCCCCGGAGGTCCGGAGAAGCAGCTGCGTGGATTCTCAAAGACTTTCATTAAGGTCGGAGAGAGTGCCACGTATACATTTGAGCTAACGCGTAGGGACTTGAGTTCATGGGACGTTACTCGTCAAGCTTGGAAACTGAGTGCAGGCCCCCATCAAATCTACGTGGGCTCTAGTAGCCGAAACTTACCCCTGAATGGGGTACTTCAACTTTCTCTGCAGCCGTAGGCCACCGTCAGCACTATGAAAATCGCGCATCATACCTTAGTGTGGAAGCTAGGGCGCGTTCTGGTTAGCTTAATAAGAGATATTCCCTAAGCTATTGGCCATTTTAAATTACCTTATCAACGATTATCTTCAACGTAACTGTACTCTTAGAAAGCGAGTTTATGATCTCAGCTAATCGAGTAAATGCTATGATAGGTGTTCGGTGACTTAAAATTATGATGCAAGAAATAATATCGTGAAAAATGGGAGAATATGTGTACCTAAGTACATGGTATAAACTATCACCAGGTCCCATCCCTAACTGGTAGTGTACCACTCGAGCCGCGATATTCCTCCACTTAGGTGTAAGGTCCCGTAAAATAAACCAAAAAATAATAAAAAGGGTATCAATGCCTTATCTGCTCTCCTTTACCCTGCCTAACACTAGAAAAATTTCAAGTCGCTTCGAATCCATAATATGCGCATTGCCTATGTTTCGTGTTAGAGCGACGGTAGGGCTGGAAACGAGAGCCTAATACTTACCTCTATTACGTCCGCCTGCAGGCGCCAAAGAGGCCCGGAATTTGATAGAGGGCCCATGTCGTTTTGACGCCTCTAACACCCCCAACACTCGAGATAGATCCGGGGTTGAAATAGTAAGATAATATAAATCGTGAATATTCTATTCGCTCCTCAACCCCCGTAGAGGTAGTTTGGGCGAGGGTGTCTAGATGCTTCGTATGCCGTCCACGATGGAGGATCATTTTCATCATGCGCAACATAGTCTGGGACGACTGGTGGGGGAAAACTTGGCCAATAGCTTGGGGACGGCTGAGGAATCTCTTCTATCGTGTAGCTCATGTCGCTTCGGTCTTCTTCATAAACAGTATAAGGCGCGCATCCACATCGATTCGTACAGCAACACCATATGACTATGCCAAGAACAACGGCTCCGAGCACACATCCTACGATGATGCCGATTTGCTGTTGCCCGAGGCCGTCGGAAGACGTAGCCCCTGAGCTCCAACCAGGCGGAGCCGGAGAGTCAGTCGGCGGGCTACCGCGGTCGAGCGTCACTACGGCCGTACTCGTGTAGTCGGCATATGTGACGGTCTGCGTCAAAGTGACCTGCCGCTTTTCGACACTCGGCTCTTCCTGACCCGTAGTGATTACCACTGTTATAAAGTCGAAGGACATTTTGGGCAGTGGGGAGTAGATCTAGACTTCGAAAGTTACCACAAATCGGATTCGAGAGCCATAACCCAGTCCTAGTAAAGTGTCCTCTGGAACTGGGTCTCAAGGGGGGCGGATCGTCAGGTATTTTTATCAACAACCCGGTCACACCGTGGTCGGCCCCGCGCACCCTGCAGCCATCTCCCCTGGACACGTTGGAACATCCCACACCAATCCATATGCAGCCGATTCAGATGGCATCGTCATCTGACATTGGTTGGTCTCAGATGACGATTTGGCTGCCCTATCGTGATAGGTGCCAACCCACAAGCCGTTGGGTTGCTAACGGTCGGCATCTAGGCGGATACGGGCAGGATACCCATCTGGCGGGTGCGACGATAACTCCCGCTAATGCGCATCACCTGCAGCTGTATTCTGTAGATAATGCGTCTCCCAATCTTTAGATTTCCTATTTGTTCTAGTTTCAGGTGGGTTACATTTGGGGGCCGAACCGACTTGATATTAAGCCTATCACATGGCATGACTTTGAGGACTCCTGAACTTCGTCTCAAAACATAGCTATACACCGAAAAGCTGCATTTCTTGCATATGTAAGGCATACAATTATCTCGCTGCGCCAACATTCAATTTTCCCTTTTATGTCGTGCTATGGTTTAACTGCTTTACCGAAAGTTCCGCATTTCGTTACATAACACAGATGCTTCCCTGTCTACCAAGGATAGGTTGCAGTTATGCCTGTTCACAGAACAAACATTTATTTCCATCAAGTTCTAAATACCTACCGAGCCTTCATGACGTCGACTTCGACGAAGGACTTGCGCAACTGTATATTTTGAACCCGAATACTACCGAGATAAACAACGAGGCCACCAATTAGGGCCCCTGATTTTCCAGTTTACCGAGAGGAAGTAACAGAATGGAGCCTATCAACCACCTCTCTCAACATGTTGAATAGTGACCTTCGCTTCTTCCATCTTACCTTGGAGGGCAATCTCATGCGCCTGTGAGGAAGACTGGCATTCGAAAGTAGGGAATTCCCGAGCGGATACTCGTTTCTCGAATAGTTCATCTATCTCCTCCAAAGACCTATCTTTCATGTCGGGCAAGAATAACCAGAAAAAAGCTGTGAGAGGCTAGTCAGGACAGGATGATGACGCGTTGATGGTGTTCTAGGCCTCTCACCGAATGTCAAGATGTTCGATGCCGCCCAAATCCAGCAATACTTCGCGCCCCAGTTCAAGGCTGTCGGGTTGATAAAATACGGTGAGCAAAAGGATATCAACCCTGCGATGCAATGTCAGCCCACAGGCGTTTCACAGATGCAGGCTATTGTCCATTACTCGATATCACGTTACTAATTGAAAAAGATACACTCACAAGCGAAGAAGTAGTCGACTCCAGTGGCAAAGGATAAGGTATCCACCCGCAATCGTGAATTCACAACTTCTGCGGATATCGGCCACGTCATAGAACCTGCGAAACCACAGTACACGATGACATAAAAGAAAAAGAATGCGAGGAATGTTTTTGCCGCCTCTGGTGTATTCGGTGTGATCGTGGCGCCTAGAGCTGGACCAACCATAGATACCACTGCCCCTCCGGTTCCTATTAAAAGCATTGTGCGACGGCCAAAGACCTTGTATGCGCAGTACAGGCCCGCCACAACCCCAACTAGCTGGACTACCATGCTGTAGATTGAAATCTTGAAGACGTCACCAACGCCTGCTTGCTGAAAGAAGTAGGTCTTAAGGCTACGTTAGACGATGCGACGTGAGCAACATACCGGGGAATAGGGGCTTACACCGTAGGCCAAGAACACCCATACACCCGACGAAGCGCGCGACACTACAACAGCCACGCATAGCATTGTACGACGCAGATTGGTCCCTTTGAAAATATCTACAAAACTCGAGGCAGACGCGATGGCTTTCTCTTCCTCCACCCCACGGACGATCTCCACAAGCTCTTCCTGGAGGAATTGAGGCTCCAATGAGCGACCACGGAGAAATACAAGGGATTGCTCGGCCTCGTCGCGACGCTCGTGAAGCACTAGCCATCGAGGCGATTCGGGGATAAATAAAACAAAAATGCTTAGTAATGCCGGAAATATGAATAAGCAAGCCAGCGGAATTTGATAGGAGAGCGTGCCCATGATATAAGAGGTCCTCTCATCAATGATTGCTCCGAGGATAGTTCCGATATTGATAGTTATAGCGAACATGGCCGAGCTGACGCCGCGCAGCCGAGGCGGCGCACACTCTACGATGTAGGCATTGGAAAAGGTAATGAAGAACGCGTTTGATGCTCCCATCAATGCCCTTCCGACGCACAAAGTGGCAATCGTGGTCGCTACAATCTGAGTAGCACATCCGGCAAACGCGATAAGGGTGCCCATCCATATTCCATGCCTGCGCCCAAAATAACGACCAAATGGCGAGGTGAACAGGACTCCGATCATAGTTCCCACATTCAAGAACGATGCGATAAGTTGTTGATCCTTCGTTGCAATACCCCAACCCCCCTTTAACGTCGAGTCGGGATATCCAAAGGTCATTAGGAAGCCAGGCATTGATTGGAAAGTGCCTACAATAGATACGTCAAACCCGTACTGAATAGTGGCACATGCCATACCCAGGCAGATGAGGGCGCACTTCCAATTTTCCTTGAAGCCATTGTTGCGTTGACTGCTGATGCCCATGTTGCTTCCTATGATATACGACTTGTTGAAGAGTGCATTGAGTCTAGGTATAGCCACATAAGAGTGTTGACAAGCCCAGATAGACAGTAGCTTTTAAGAATACGGTCCTCAACAATCACAAGGAGTCACAATAGCCATTCTGAGAAGATGCGTTGGGCATCTAATCCTGATCCCTACTGAGAATGGACGCATCGAGGTCACATTCTTGACATTCACTATAATACAGGGGATAGATTATGCAGAAGTGTGGCCCCTCATCTAGGTGCTTACGCCCCCCCTGAAGTTGGAGGCTTGGTTTAATATCGGTAGATCATCTCCAGCGTCATGAGGGGGCCAAGCTACCTCCTACTGCTCCTACCGAATCTTCCCCACGGGGTAAATTGATGAGCCCACAAAATAATCCATATTGTTATAGTGGGCCATTTGGCGAAAACCGCCAACCCGCCAAAACCATTAAAATGCGTACTGTATAAATGCACAGTACATACAGTGGGATATATACAGTATGGAAAAAATAAAATAAAATAAAATAAAATAAAATAAAATAAAATAAAATAAAATAAAATAAAATAAAATAAAATAAAATAAAATAAAATAAAATAAAAT
>KZ111257.1:306281-318204 GCA_002120335.1 Hypoxylon sp. EC38 | reverse complement strand
AAATATTATAAATATAAAATATATAAGTTTATATATATTTATATATTATAATATTAATAATAATTTTAATATAATAAATTTAAATTTATTAATTATTTTAACTTTTAAAACTTTTATTTTATTAATGTTAAAAATAATTAATTATTAAAAATAATTAAAATTTATACCTTATAAAATTTATAATTAAGTTTATTTATATTTAATATATTTTTTAAATTAACTTTATATTAATTATTTTTATTAATTAATATATTTTTTATTTAAGCTTTAAATAATATTATTTAAACTATTAAACTTAACGTAATAATTTTATATTTACTTTTTTAATTTTTTTATAATTTATAATAATTAATATTTATTTTAATTATTATATATTATATTAATTTTTATTAAATAATTTTATTAAAATATATTTATTTATAAAGTTTAATTTTAATTAATTAATATATTAATAAAATTATAAAATTATTTAATAATTTTATATTATATATATATTAATTTATATATTTTTAATTTAATAAAAATAATAATATATTTAAAAATAATTTTATTTTTAAATATATAATTATATAATTATTAATATTATAATATATAAATATATATAATTAATTAAATAAATATATATAAACTTATATATTTTATATTTATAATTATTATAAATTATAAAAAAATTAAAAAGGTAAATATAAAATTATTATATTAAGCTTAATAACTTAAATAATATTATTTAAAGCTTAAATAAAAAGTATATTTGTTAAATAAACAAGGTTTATTAATCACGTAATAAAGGTTAAATATTATATAACTCTTTTTATAAATGTTATTATAATTGCTTTTTAATGTGTATTTATTAAAGTGTAAGGTAGTTTTAAATATAAAGCTATAAAGCTTTTAAACCTTAATGTTAAGTAATAGGTCACGTGATCGCGATCCTAATAATATTAATTAATAAAAATAACTAATATAAGGTTAATTAAAAAAATATATTAAATATAAGTAAATTTAATTATAAATTTTATAAGGTATAAATTTTAATTATTTTTAATAACTAGTTATTTTTAATATTTTTTTTTTAATTAAAAGTTTTTTATTTTAATTAATTTAATTAGTAATAAACTTTATAATAGCTTTTTTAAATGTTTTAATATGTTTATAATTAGTAATAAATCTTTTTAATAATAAAGCTTAATTTAAAGCTTATTATAAAATATTTCTTAAGTTATTTAAGCTTTTTATTATTATTAATAATTAATTTAATATTTTTAATTAATAAAGTTATAAAAATTATAAATAAGGTTTATTTTTTTTAATAAATATTATTTAAGTTAACTATTAAATTATTTTAAAGCCTTTAATTTTATAATTAATATTTTTATTTAATTTTTCTATAATTATATTTATAATATATTAAACTATTTATTTAATAATAACTTAATAATTTATTAAATGATTTTTAATTATATTTTTTAAAGTTTTATAAATAATAAAGCTATTATTTTTTATTAGTTTAAAAGTTTTAAAATTATATTTATTTTATAATAAATCTTTTAATCTTTTAAGATTTTTTTATAAATTAATAATAATAATAACTAAGCTTATAGTTAAATTTATAACTAGGTTATAAGGTTAAGTTAACTTAAAAAAATTTAAATATATTAGTTATTTTATAATTATAAAATTTAAAGTATAATAAACCTTATAATAATAAAATATTAATACTTTAATTTTAAAAGGTAATTTAATGTTTTTTAAATAATTGTTTTTATTATAATAAGTTTTTATAACTATAGTTAATATAATTTAAATATTATATATTATTAAATAAAAGGTAAAAATGCTTTTATAATTAATATTAAAAAACTTATTAATATTTTTAAGTATATTAATTAATAATTCTTTTAAAGTGTTAATAAGTTTAATAATTATATATTAAATTATTATCCTTTTTAATATAAGTTTTTTTAAATTTTTATTATTATAAAAGCTATTAAATATTAAATAAAAGATTTTATTATTAAGGCCTTTATAAATGGTAATTGTTATTTTCTTATTATTATATTTTACTTTTTATTTAAAGTTAACCTTAAAAGATTTTTTAAAGGTTATTTTTTTAATTAATTTATTAAACTTAATATTTAATAATAACTTTTATAAGCATAAGATTTTTTTAAGGATTGTTAAATTAATATTAATAAAGTTTTATTAAATCCTTTTAATTTTTCCAATTTACTTAATATTTAAATTATCCTTTTAGCTTTTTTTAATATTATTTTATAAGGTATTATTTAATTATTATAAGGTATTATTTTCCTTATAAATATTAACATTATTATTAAAAATAAAGCTATATAAATTCATTTTAATGTTATTTAAAGTTTAATTTTCTTTATTTTTAATTATTAAATACTTTATATTATTATTTTATTTTTAAGTTTTAATATTTTAAGTATAAATAAGCTTAACATTTTTTACAAGGTTAATTTTAACATATAACTTAAAGCTTATAAGTTTTAAAATTATAATTAACACTAATAAATCGATGTATTTTAACTAAGTTTTTATAAATGCTTCGTTAAAAATTATAAACATTAACAGTTTTATTATTAATATTATTATAAGCATTTTTTTAAATAATATAAAAATTATAAATAACATTAAAGCATTAAGATTTAAATTTAAACCTTTAATTTTCTTTAATAAGTTTAAAGCCTTATAAAATTATTTTTATTAATTACTTTTAATATTTTTAATAAGCTAATTAATAATTATTTCATTTTTAAGTTTATTTTTAATAATATTAAGTTATAAATTAATTAATTTAAACCTTTAAAAATTTTCCTAATTAATAATAAATATTATATTTATTTTATAATTAATAATAAAATCTTTAATTAATATTTTTAAATAATAAAAGGTTATAAAAGGTAAAAATTAAAGTTTTGATAAAATTTAATAAACGATTTTTTAAGTGATAATTATTTATAATTTCCTTTTTATTTAAAGTTTAAAATTAATAAAATTAGCGAGGATTTTAATGTATTAACATTAAGGATTAACTATTATATAATAATTAAAATATAAAAGATTAAAAAGTTTTTTTTTATTATTAAAGTAGTTTAACTTGTTAAAAATTATTTAATTATTTTAATTAAAATCTTTATTAAGTTTAAAAAAGCATTAATTATAATTATTTTTTAAATATAATAAGCCTTTTTATTTATATAATTTAAGCTAGTTTAAAGGCTTTTTTTACTTATATATAACTAATAATTTAAAAGTTATTTTTTAAAGCTTATTTTATAATTTTTATTAATTATCTTTAATTATATAGCTTAAATATTAGCAAAGATATTAAACTTTAAACTTTTTCACATATTATTTAATTTACTTATTAATAAAATGTTTAACTTTTTATTTTAATTTTTTATAAGAATTAATAACCATTAATTTAAGCTTAAAAATGGTTTTTTTTAAAAGGGTTTTATCTTTAAAGTAGTTTATAAAGTTATATTAGTAATATTATAAGGTAAATTTTTCAAATATTAGGAAAATTTAATTTATATGTTAAGGATAAAATTTTGTGAATTATTTTAAATAGTTTTATTTTAATTAGTAATTATTTCTTTTTAAGTTTATTAAATAAGTAATAATTTTTATAAAAATGTAAATAAATAATATTTTTTACTTTTAGCTTTATTAATATATGTTTATTATTATATTATTTTTTAATTATTATTTTTATTATATTTATTAATTAAACAACTTTCTTAAGTCTTTTTACCCTTAAAGCCTTTTTAATTTCTTTAAAAATAACTTTATTTTTTTAATTATTTAAAATATTAAATATTAAATAAAGTTAAAATTTTAATATTAATTTATTAAGGCTTTTTTTTTAATAAATTAGTTAAAAAATTATTTAAGTAATATTATAACTTAGTTATAATAGCAATTTAAAAAATATTAGGGTTAATAATTATATAAAAATAAATAATAATTTTTATAATTTAGTTTTTTCTTTTAAAAGTTTTATTAATTTATAAATAATAAACAATTAAAAATAATATATTTACCCCTAATAAAATAAATATTTTTTTCCATAAATTTAACGTTTACTTAAGATTTTAATTATAAATAATATTTACTAATAATTTTTAATTTATCATTTATAAACTTAATAAAATAATTTAAGCTTAATTTTTAATAATATATTATTTATTTTTTAAGATTAATAAGGTTTTTTATTACTTTTATAAATTATTATTAATAAGGCATTAAATTCCTTATAATTTTATATTTTTTAATAATATTTAATAAAGTTAATATTAAACATATTAGTTATAATATTTAATATAATTATATAATAAAAAATATTAAATATTTTAATAATGGTTATTAATCTTATTAATTCTTATAATATATAAGGTAATATTAATAAAACTATTTAATATATTAATATTTTTTAAAGAAATAAATACCTTATAAGTTATTTATTATTTTATTTTTATTATATATTAACTTAAGGATAAACTTTATATAAGTTTTTAATATATAAAAACCCTTATTACCTTTTAAATTAATATAATATAAAAGATTATTTTTTAAAATAAAAAGTATTAAGTATTTAATTTTATATTTAAGCTTTATACCTTTGTTTAATTTAATCTTAATAATTTTTTTTAAACTTTTCTTAACATTATTATATTAATCCTTGGCCTATTTATTAATAATCTTTAACTTTTTCTTAATTTTATCTTATAAAATTTAATAAACTTTATTATATTTAAAATTAATAACATATTTTTTAATAATTTAATCCTTAAACCTTTTATTAATTACTATTATTATAATATTTAAATTAAATTTATTTTCTTTAAAAAAATAAGTTATATTAAAGTTTTCTTAAATATTATTAAGCTTATTTACTTTAAAAAAAGCTAATTTGTCTTTTTTAATTATTATTAAAAGTTTTAAAAATATATTTAATATTATATTTAATAATTTAAGGATATATATAATATTAAAATTAAATTATAATAAAAATAATATAATATTAACTAATTTAAAGTTAGCTTTATTTAAATTTATTGTTTTAATTAATGTATAATTAACTATTTTTTAATAGTTATATAATTTATAAATATTACTATTAAAAATAGTATAAATATTAATAATTTCTTATTTTTATAATAAACTTATATAAAAGTTATTACTTTTAATTTTATTAATTTATATTTTTTTTAATCCTTATAATAACTTTAAATATAAATAAAATAGGCTTAATTAAATTAATAAAAATATTTTTCCCTAATATTAATTCTTTATTTTAATTAATGTTTAATTAAAATATTATAACTTTTTAAGTTTTAAAATAAGTGTTTACTTTTATAAAAATAAGCTTATTATAATTATTATAATATATATAATATTAAGTGTAAAAATATTTTTATAACTTTTTAAAAGCTTTTAATTTTTTCTTAGTAAATTTAAATTTAACTTTAACAATATATATTTACCTAATTTATTTAAAAACTTTAATTAATAATAAATCTTTTCCTTTTAGTTTTATTAACAAGGTTATTTTATAAGTTTATAATAAAATTACTTTAAATTTATACTAAGTTATTCCTTTCCTTAACCATTTAAACATACTTAAATAAGTTTTTAAAATATTTAAAGTATTAAAAAAGCTTAGTTTTTTAAATGTTTTAATTTTATTATTAGTTTTTTAAATTCCCTTACTATTAATAATATATTTTAATAATTTTATAATAAAATAAGTTATAAATGATTTATAAGGGCTAATATATATTTAAGTTTTATTTAAAATTTTTAAAACCTATTTAAAATATTTAAAATATTTTTTAATAGTTTTATTAAAAATAATAATATTATTAATATAAGCTTTAATAAAGCTTAAGTTTTTAAATAATTTATTTATAAATTATTAAGCAAATATTAAAAAGTTTTTAAAACTTATTAAAGTTATATATAAATATTTTAATCTTTTATAATTAATAATAATTATTTTATTATTATATTTCTTTTTTATAAATAATTAAAAAAAATTAAAGGTATTTATTAAAATAAAATAATAATAGCTTATTATATTTTTTATTATATCCTTTTAATTAAATAAAGAATATATATTAAGGATAATTATTTAATTTAATAGTTTAAAATTAACTATTATATATTCTTTTTTTTATTATTAATTTTTTTTCATATAATAAATATAAGGTAAGTAATAGGTATTAATTAAGTTTTATAAAACATTTTCCCTTAAACATAAAGGTTATTATTAACCTTATTAAAGAAAAAATAATCTTTTATTTTTAATAAGTAAACTTTTATTAATTTTAATTATTATTATTAACCATTAATAAAGTTAATACATATTTTCTTATCTTTTAATATAAACATTATACCTTTATTTTTAAAAATATTATACTTATTTAATAAGGTTTTAATTTTAGTAATTATTTTAAGCTTAAAAGTATTAATAAATATCTTTACTTTAAACTTAATAATAAAAACATTTTTAAGTTTATTAATTTTATAAAAAAATATAAAAAAGTTAAGCTTAAAGTGATTAAGCTTTTTATTAACATTATTTTAAACAAAGGATTATTTATTTTTAAATTTAATAAAACTTATTTTAGAAATTATTTTAATATAATAATTATTAAATTTTTATTAATCTTTATTAAATAAATAATTTAAAAGATTATTTTATTCCTTTTAATTTAAATTTTCATTTTAATAATTCTTTAAATTTTCCCAATTAATTAATTAAGCTTATATATTTCTTATATAGGATAAAATTTTCCTTAATTATTAGTTTTTTTAAATTATTATAAACTAAGCTTTATTATTACTTATTAATATTTTTTATAATAAACTTATTAATTATAATATTAAATATTACCTTATATATTAAGTTAAAATAATATAATTAAGTTAATTTATTAATATAATTAATAAGCTTAAATAAGTTTATATAGTTAATTTATATTAAGGTTTTCTTTATTATAAATATTATTAGCTTTTTAATTATAATGATTATTTTAAAAATTATTAAAGCTTTAAATATGTTATTAATTTTTCTTTTAATTTTTATATTAAAAATTAATTTAAAAAAACAATTTTTTTTAAAAAAGTTAAATTTAACATTATATTTAGTTATAAAATTAATCTTTATTAACATTTTAAAAGCTAGGCTTTTTAAAATATAAGTTATAACTTAAAAATAACTATAAATCTTAATATTATTTATTAATCCTTTAATATAAAAGTTAAACTTAACTTATATATTAATTAAAATTTAAAACTAAATTCCCTTTAATAATATAAGGTTAATTTTTAAGAAAATAAGGTTTTTTATTTATTAATTGATTTATTTATAATTTACTATAACACTTAAGCTTTTTATATTTATATAAACTTAAATGTTAAAAGCTTTTAAATTAGATTTAACTTTTATTTTAAAATATAAAATTCTTTTCTTAAAATTTTTAAATTTTTATTTAAAAATAAAGCTAACCTTAACTATTTATCCTATTATTAATTAAATTTTAACAATAATAAATAATTATTAATTAAGGTTAAATTTAATAAATAATATATATTTAATTTATTAAGTATATTATTAATATTATTTAATATTTTTATAAGTTTATAAAATAGTTTTTATAATAAATAATACTTTATAATATATATAAGTTAAGTTTAATAATTTTTTATATATAGTTATTTAAAATATTATAATATTTATATTTAAAATTATTAAACATTTTATAAAATTATCTTTAAAGTTTATAAAATATATAAAATATAAGTTATTAAAGTAATATTTTTCTTTATATATAAACTTTATTTTTTTATTAATTTTAACCTTTATTTTTCCTTTTAAAGTTAGGATATATCCCTTAATTATTAACTAATTAATTTAATCTTAAGCATTTTTTTAATATTTTTAAATAACTTTATTAATATAATATATAAAGGTTTTTTTACCTTATAATAACCTTTTTTTAAAATATTAATACTTAAAAAATTTGCAATTATATTAATTATTAAATTATATATATTTTATATTATTAATACTTTAGCTTTTAAGCTTATTAACTTTAAAGGTAAGCTTAAATAAGCTTTTATTATTTTTAAATATTATAATTTATTTATAAAGGTTATTAATTATATTAATTATTATAATAACTTTTATTTTAAAAAGGTTTTAATTTTTAAAGGTTAATTTAATAAGCTTTTTTTTCATTTAAAAAGTTATTATATTTTTCGTTAAAGTTTTAATCTATTTATAAAGTTATATTATTTTTAACAATATTTTTTAATTTTACTTATAAAATTTTTTTTTAATAATAAGTTTAAACTAAGTTACTTTTTATATATATTTAATAAAAACTAATAATAGCTTTTATAAGGCTAATAATAAGGCTTAATATAATTATATAAGCTTTTAAAAATCTTTAATATTATTTTAAATTATAATATATTTAAATAAAGTATTAGTAAATGTTTTTAAAAAATGGTTATTTTTAATATTTTTTAAGGTATATATAATATTTTTAAACCATACGGCTATTTTATTAAGCTTAATATTATATTCCTTAAAAACACCTTTAATAAAACTTTTTAAGCTTTTTTTAACTATTTCTTTTCCTTACTTAATAAACATATTTACTATTAGTTAAAAATATTTTTATTAAATAACAAATATATATTATTAAAGATTATATTTTCTTAAATAATATTAATATTAATAAACTTATATATATATTACTTTTATATATAAAGGTTATTATAATAATTAATTTTACCTTTATATTATTAATTACCTTTTTTCTTTTTAAATTTTAATTTAAAAAAAATACTTATATTAAAAACTTTTTAATTTATTTAAACAATTATATTATTTATTCTTAAAGTTAAAGTAATTATAAAAGTAATAATTAATAATATAATAGCTTATTATAAATTATTTTTTAATATTAATAACCTTTTTATAAAAGCTAGTATAAATTATTTTAAATTAAAAGTTGAAATTTTTTTATTAAAGTTTATAAAATTATTTAATTTTTTTTTAAACATTTAAATATTAATAAACTTTTATACACTTTTATCCTTAAGGTTAATTAAAGCTAATAGCTTTTTTATAATAACTATTATTAAAGTATTATTATTATTTTATATTAAGTATTAATAATTTTTAAAAATATTAATAATAGTTATTTTAATAATTATTTCCCTAAGTTTTTTATTATTTTTAAAGGTATTTACTTTAATAATAAATTATTTAATGTTATTATAAATTTATATAATAGCTTTAATAAGTTATTATTATTTATTAATTTTCATTTTTAAGTTAAAATTAAAATAGTTTATATTATATTAACCTTTTTAACCTTTAATTATAAATTTTAAAGCTTAGTTAAAACTTTTATTTTTATTTTTAAAATTTATACTTTTTAAATAAGATAAAAAAAGCTTTTAATAAAATAAGCTTTTTATTTTAAAATACTTATTATTTTTTATAGTAATTATTTTTTTATGTTTATAAGATAAATTTTTTTATTATTATTTTTATTATCTTTTTTATTATTTTTATTAAATAATTTTTTTAACTATTTTTATTTAAATCGAAGTTTTTAAAATTATTATCCCTTATTACCTTTCCTTTTAATTATTATAAGCTTAAAGCTAACCTTTTAATTAAAAGTTTTTTAATTTTTAAGGTTTTTTCTAATCCTTTATTATATAACTTTTTAAATAATTTTTTTTTTAATTATATAAAACACTTTTTTTATTTTATTTTAAAGGATAATAAAATATTATAAGTTATATAACTTTATAAGGTAATATTTAAGCTTTTTAATAAGTTAAACGATAAGATTTTTATTTTTATTAAGCTATTATTTAATTAAAGTTTTAATATTTTTAAAATTTTTTTTATTATATTTATTAAAATATTTAAGATTTTTTTTAAATAATAAAAAATGTTTTTAATATTTTATAAATTAATAATTTTTATTTTAAAATATTAAACATTACGCTTTAACATTAATTTTAAAGTTATTAAATTATAAATAACTTTAATTATAATTATTATAATTATTTTATTACTTTAATTTTCCTTTATTATTATTTATATTATTAATAAAGTTTAATAAAAGGTAATACTTTTTATTATATAACTTTATAAATTTTTAATTTAAAATTAATTAATAATAGTTTATAATATTTTTATTTAAATTAATATAATATTTAATTTTTATTAAATAATTAATAAATTTTATTTATTTAATATATTAATTATAAAAATATTTATATTTTTAATTTTTTAAAAATATTAAATAATTATTAAAAAATATATTTAAAAATAAAAGTTAAAAAATATAAATTATAATAATAAAAATTATTATTAATTTAATTAATTTTTTTAATTTAAATATAATTTTTTATTATATTTATTTTAATTATTATATAATATATTAACTTTTTATTAAATAATTAATAAAATTTATTTATTTAATAAAAATTTTTATAATTAATTTTTATAAAAAATTTTAAACTTTTTTTTTTATTTTTTTAAAAAAAATCTAAAATATTTCCCGTACTATATATGTCCTATTATACGTACTATGCATTTATATAATACGCATTTTAATGATTTTAACGAGTTAGCGATTTTAGGTTAAATAGCTAGCTATTATTATTATAACGGCTAACTATTTAACTTAAAACCGTTAACCCGCTAAAACCATTAAAATGCGTATTATATAAATGTATAGTATATATAGTAAAACATATATAATACGAGAAATATTTTAGATTTTTTTTAAAAAAATAAAAAAAAAAGTTTAAAATTTTTTATAAAAATTAATTATAAAAGTTTTTATTAAATAAATAAATTTTATTAATTATTTAATAAAAAGTTAATATATTATATAATAATTAAAATAAATATAATAAAAAATTATATTTAAATTAAAAAAATTAATTAAATTAATAATAATTTTTATTATTATAATTTATATTTTTTTAACTTTTATTTTTAAATATATTTTTTTAATAATTATTTAATATTTTTATAATTAATATATTAAATAAATAAAATTTATTAATTATTTAATAAAAATTAAATATTATATAATTAATTATTTTATAATATATATTTATTAAAATATAAAATAATTTTAAATATAAAGTTATAAATTTTTTAAACTTTAATATTAAATAAATAAATTTTATTAATTATTTAATAAAAATTAATATAATATATAATAATTAAAATAAATATTAATTATTATAAATTATAAAAAAATTAAAAAAATAAATATAAAATTATTATATTAAACTTAATAATTTAAATAATATTATTTAAAGCTTAAATAAAAAATATATTAATTAATAAAAATAATTAATATAAAATTAATTAAAAAAATATATTAAATATAAATAAATTTAATTATAAATTTTATAAAGTATAAATTTTAATTATTTTTAACATTAATAAAATAAAAGTTTTAAAAGTTAAAATAATTAATAAATTTAAATTTATTATATTAAAATTATTATTAATATTATAATATATAAATATATATAAACTTATATATTTTATATTTATAATATTTAAAAGTATTTTTATTTTAATTAAATTTTTTATATTAAATATAACTTTTTTAATAATATTTATTTATATAATAATTATTAAAATATAATTATATAATATTAAATTATATAATATATTTTATAAAGTTATTTTTAAATTTAAATTTAAATATTATTTAATTAATTATATTTTATTATTTATATAATAAACTTTATTTATTTAATAATAATATTTATTTATTTTATAAATTTATAAATTTTATTTTATTTTATTTTATTTTATTTTATTTTATTTTAT
>KZ111257.1:285406-306181 GCA_002120335.1 Hypoxylon sp. EC38 | reverse complement strand
CATACTGTATATATCCCACTGTATGTACTGTGCATTCATACAGTACGCATTTTAATGGTTTTGGCGGGTTGGCGGTTTTCGCCAAATGGCCCACTATAGTTATTACTAGCTGACCTACCTATCGTCAATGTACTGTACCTAGTAATAGTAGCAAACGTTTTAGAAAAAAAAAATCTACCATCCTATGAAGATTAATCGATAATTCGTAGAGACTTCATGTATTACGATTAGGTGCCTACAATCTGATAGAGGGTTAATAATGCCCACTATGCACGACACCTACTTTTAATCTACAACGAAGTAAATGTCAATATGACAGTACCTAATTACAGGTGCCTTACGACCCATAAAGTCAAAGGCCCCCTTTCATTCGAAGCCTGGGACTGATTCCTTTTTTTTTTTCTTTGGGAAAAGGAAGAAGGGGGGGTGTTTCAGCGATTGCAAATGGAGTAGGGAACAGAAACGAGTCAATGTAGAATTAGTACGATATCTAGAATATAATGTTGATCTCTGTATCGTCGCTATTTTCTCGATCTTACAATAGAAACAACTGGCTTCAATCCGAACTCACTCAGCAGGCTTCTCCGTAACAATCCTACCCTCCTTATCATAAAAAATCTCCTTCACCTTCACACTCCGCAGATGATTAACCCCATTACTCAACTCGCAATCATGGTGGAACAACCACCAACGTCCCCGAAACTCCACAATAGAATGGTGCGTCGTCCACCCCAACACCGGCTCCAAGATGCGCCCAGCGTACGTAAACGGGCCTAACGGATTATCCCCCATCGCATAAACCAGGTAATGCGTGTCCCCCGTCGAGTAACTAAAATAATAAATCCCGCCGCGCTTATGCATCCACGCCGCCTCGAAGAACCGTCTCTCATGATCATCCGCATCGATCGGCTCCCCGGTCTCCGGCGCCAGGATCACCATATCTCGCACTGGGCCCTCGAACGAGCGCATATCGTCCGCTAGCTTCGCGACCTTGGGGAACAGCGCCTTGGCGCCGGCGCCGGACGGCTCCTTGGGGCCGAGCCACGACTCGTCGAAGGCGTCGGGCGTGTTGCCCTTCTGGTAGCACTGCAGCTGGCCGCCCCACAAGCCGCCGAAGTAAAGGTACGCGCTCTCGTCTGCGTCGTCGTCGACGAAGGACGCGGGGTCGATGCTAAAGCTTCCGGGAATGGGCTCCGGGTCTGGCTTGAAGGGCCCGACGGGTGAATCGCCAACGGCGACGCCGATGCGGAAGATGGAGTTCTTGTCGCGCGCGGGGAAGTAGAGGTAGTACTTCCCCTTACGGCGCGCTGCGTCGGGAGCCCACAGCTGTCTGCTGACCCAGGGGACTTGTTCGGCGCTTAGGACGACGCCATGGTCCGTTACCTGGGGAGGTTCAGCTGCAGAAGAGATGGAGGGGTCGGAGGAGTAGGCGTCCAGGGAGTCGAGTGAGAAGACGTGGTAGTCGACCATGTCATATTGGTCGCCATTGTCGTTGAACTGGATGTCTGTTTCGCGATCATGCGACGGGTAGATGTAAAGCTTACCGTCGAAGACATGGGCCGAGGGGTCCGCGGTATACAGGTGTGTTATTAGGGGCGGTGACATATTTGGCTATTTTCGCCTTTCCCTTTTCTCTTCTTTTGGTCTCTAAAATATTAACTTCTGTTGGCGACTGTCCGTGGGGTACTTATACCGTCAAGGGATCGTAAGGTGGGGACGTTTGGTGTTGAGGGGTTCTATTTTGGGGTCTTCGTACTGAGAAGCCCTCTACAAGCTGGATATAACTTATATCTGTCTTGATAGCGCCGGGTTACCTGTTTATTTCATCTATCATTTGCATTACGCGATTCATATGTTGGCATACAATGCATTCGCGGGTCGCCAAGGTGATCTTTCTTCTCTCGTCCCGGCGGAATGGATGTCCGTGGTCTCCCCTGAATTTATCCCCATTTAGCCGGCCGCCCGCATGCTTTAGTTCCGTCCCGCTTACCGGATACGGTGCTCATTGTGGTTATACTATGGTTATACTATGCTAAATTGAACCCGCACCGGATTACTAACCTGGGTGACTTATCTCAGCTTAACGTATTCTATTACTTTAAGAGATCTATGTGAGATGGCTATAGGAACTTCTATATCAACTATTTCTTCATAGATAGCTATTGAGTAATGACGATATATACACTAAGTTCTAACTGCGCTCGCTTGTTGCTATATGCCATATACAAAGATATTGTATGTCTTCGAGACCATGCCTTCTACCTGACAAAATGAAGTCTTATATAATGCAACTTCCCCGCGTGGAATAAGTAAGGCGGCACCGACATAATAATCCTAAGAGTGACGCCTCAGACGTCTACACCCAGTGCGAGCCGTCTAAGAGCATCTTCGTACCTGCCAGGACTGTGGTCCGTCAACATGCTCGAGCCGAATCTAACTTCTCTAAACCGTGTCTCAACGTCTCTAATGTACTTGAACACGATCCGGGTTGCGGGCCGCCCGGCCTGGCCCGTACCGGCTTGGAGGAAAGCGTCTCGTCTTAAAGCTGGCATGCTCTCAACCGTAAAAACCTCACCCGGTGGCAGAAGCTTGGAGCTCATCATGCTCGCACGCAGCGTCTTCAGTGCAGCGTATGCCCATTTGTCTTCTTCCTCAGTCGAGTGCGTTGGTCTGTTGTTGTACCACTTGTCAGCCAGCCCTGACTGTAGACCCTCCCAAATTCGCCGACGTACTTCCGCCTTTGCTTCGCTATTATCCGTCTTAAACGCTAACGCTACGGCTTGAAAGTCGTGTAAGACCCCTAGTGACAGGTATGGAACGAGGTCGTTTCCATTAACTATACTAGTTATCAATCCTCTAGTAGCTTTCTGCAGGGAAGGCGACATTGTAGCGGGCGGGCCATAGGCATACACGTGAATGGGTCTACCTGATGGCAGACAGATATGAGAGGAGCCTTGGTTGGACTGTCCATACGTAAGTAACCTCTGGTGCGGCTCAGCAGACGTGATGAACGCCGTTCCGGTGGAAGCAGGCTCAGCTAGCATGGCCCCAAGTAGCGCAGTAACTCCTCCGCCAAGTGAATGTCCACAAAGCACTAGACCGTAGTCCGGGAACTCCTCAAGCGCTTCTTTAAGTGTTGCTAATACTCTCCCGTCTCCTCCGTATAGAAGTCGTCGCGCGGATGCATGAATCCCCTTATGCACCTTGTATTTCTCTCCTCGCCATAGTAGGTCGTCGTATTCACACATCATGTCAGCCAAAACGTCTTCAAAGCCTAATGTACCACGGCAGGCTAAGACAACAGCCTTAGACTCTTGATCGATTGCGATGGTATGTACAAGGGGTATTCCTGTATCGGTAGAGCCCGTAGAATCAGAACCACCCTGTGGGTCGACAAATGAGGACAGGAGGATACTGTCTGGTGGAAGCTCAGTATGATGTGCAAACGAACGTACATCGCGATGAATTCCGTCTAATGCTTTCAGAACGGGTAGTTCCTTTCTGATACCCATGAATTTTAGAAAGTTCGAGCCGTACGCGGCCGACGCGTAACGACTATACCGAGTGATATTCCTCAAGATATGGAATTCGGGGAACATTCCATCGACCATCCCAATTCGCCGCAATGTGTCTACGGCTTCCGAGTCGCTATATGCGCTTCTTTGACGAAATGAAGATAATGCCAACGACATCTGGGAGTCTCTAGTCTTGAGAGTGTATATACTTGGACTGTATAAACTGCGATTCTCGGATCGCGCCCTCTTATGACCTTGCCGTGGTGAGGGAGGTTGCTGTGTATCAACTTCCTGACCGGCATCGAGATGCGACATACCAACGTGAATTCGAGGTTCATTTCTCTGGAACGTAGGGGAAGAAGGCCGACTTTCAAATGAGTGTACCGAGAATGTATCAGTTAAAGAAATGACTGAGTTGCGGCGGCGGTCTTCCAGCGATACGTATGTTGCCCGAGATGGTGACCTCTGCAGGCCAGAAGGGCCTCCGATGTCACCTAGATCTCTTGATGTGAAGTGGTTTGGGCTACCCCGTTGTGGTGCCCGCGGGGCCTCGCGATGTGGTAACAGACTAGAGGTCCTATCTGGAATATTCTCCCTTCTTTGCTTGGTATGTGCGGGTTTGTTACTACCCCATGGAGGCTTTGTCAACGGCTTTGACTTCATGTTGGCCTGTAGATTCTCAGAACTCGAGTCTCTATTCAACAAAACAGAGCCCTTTTTAAGAACGCCTCGAAGACCACTCTTCTTTTCATTTGCCTTGGCGGTTGTTGATGACTCGAATTTCTTTCCTGTGGCTTTGTTACTAGTTGGCGAGACAGGGACAGAAAGATGACTCCGTGGAAGGGAGCGAGTGTCCTCGAGAGGTTTTCTAGCACGTTTCTGGTTTGCAGCATGTTCTGATCCTTGCTTGGAAGAGGCAATTGGGGACGTACGGGATCCAGGAGGACTGCTGGAAATAGATCTAGTTTGGTATGCCGGGCAGTCATTGGTGACGCTTCCTTTTCCCTTTGCTGCGGAGGCAAATGTTGGACGCGCGGCTTTCGGCGGGACAGGCGGAGGCTCGTCGGGATATTGAGTGCTTAAGTTGGTTAACGGCTCCGGCTCTTCATCCTCAACAGCTTCAACCCTAGACCGTGCATCTTCCTCGGCGTCGCTGTCAAGAGCCGTGCTTTGCACCTTATTCCGGCTCATTTTGTACACGACTCTGTAGTTGGGCTGTGCCTCTTGACTTTCTGACGGAGGATCTTCGGGGTTACTAATTTCGCTTTTCACAAGGTCGATTCCAGGAAGTGATAGAACTGGCATAAGGGGAGTGCCCTTGATGTCAACGGTAATTGTTTTGGTAGTAGTAGTTGAAGTCGTTATAGATACTTGTGCGTCTTTGGGGAGCGATTTCAAAATATGTCGTTTGAGTTGGATCTCGGGTAATTCATCCTCGTCGCTGCCACTCCATTTGGCCCCATGCTGCTCGATTGCTTCGATAAAATGGTTATGGTCGTCCGGACTAATCTCTTTCTTCCTACCCGCATGCGTCGTACTCGAATCCTCGTCAACAACATCGACTCGCTCGCCATCATCAAGGACAACAACATCCCAGATGATCTCCTCTTGGCCAAGGCGACGAGATTCATCATGTATCATTTTTCTACACCAATTTTGTAGATATGCAAGACCGCACAACCCGAGCAAGAGGTCCATTACTCCGACCTTTTCTCCTTGTACACCAGTAGCAGGATTTTGAAACTCGCGACGAATTAAGGTAATGATGCTTGCAATGGCCCTAGAAGAGTCGGTCGACCCGAAAAATTGGTCCAGAACGGATAGGAACAATTGTGAGATCTGGGATGCAGTTGAGACGGTGGTGCCGGTGATATGGAAACCAGTCGCCGTCCAAAAGACGATTTGGGACATCGTCTGATGTAGACTTTCCAGGCTCTTCTCCAATATAGACTCAGCATCCGTTCTACCTAGCTCAGACTGAGCCCTTGTCATGACATCTCGTCCCGCTCTACTTAGTATCCCCTCTAGAATGCCACGGCCGAGCTCTAGACTAGAGAGAGTTGTGAATTTGGCAGCTCCCAAGCCACAACCGCCAATGAAAGTACCGACGCGGAGCGCAAATGAAGTCGATCGCGTTGCAAAACTGACGGCGCTAGCTATGGGGCTCGGTAGAAGCGTGCTACCTGTTGTGGACGGTAATATGTCTTCGGGCGAGGGTTTAGGAGCCTCGGGAGGCTTGCTTGAGTCTTCATTGTGATCTGCTTCGGTATTTGCCAACATGTCGGCGGCGAAAAGGAAGCTGGATTTCAAAACAGAGAGGCTGCATTTATTATACCAAAGCCACTAATGACTTAAGATATAAAGGTTAGGTGGGTGTTTTTGTGTTAGTTGGCGTCGGAACCAATAGCAATTTGACGGGACACGACAAGAAACGAAAGCACGCGTATGTATATACAGTACATCTATTGTCGACTAAGGGTATCATATCGTAAATACAAATTTCATAAATTCAAGAGACAAGATGGTCGGAATTGAATCCATCCGAATTTAATGGAAATGACCGACTTGGCCACGCGCGTTAGGCAATAAGGAGGTGATGGAAAAGTTAATGCATAGCGAAAACTGTTGACGTTAGCGGCGTTAAGCTTCTTAGCTTGAACTTTCATGTGATACCAACGCGGGGAATTTTGGACACCAAGGAACTGGAAGGAAACCATGTCCGACAGTTGGGTCTCGATGTCATTGGTCGCATTCCACTGTCGTCACCTAGCTAGTGCTTCATAGTGTCAAACCGGAATAGGAAAGGTGGAGATGATGATCGAATGAGGCCCCCAACCATTTCTCGAACTGATGGGAAAACGAAGCTATGCATATGCCCAACGCCGAATATATGGAAACGTGTCTCCAACCCTGCTGGTTCCCGATATCTGTGATAATACCTACCTAGGTAATATAGCTATATCCTAGGCGAAAGGTGGAATGCAGGAACCAGGGGACCGAGGTTTTTGTCCACGTCATCTTGAAACGTCGCATTGTTTCTTGCGAGTCATGACCAGTCATCTATCCGTAATTAATCAGTAGATTAAACAAATTGAATAAGACGTAAAATTACGATATACTAGAGTGTCGCCACACATTTTTTTTAGTGGAATGTCCACGGTCCAGAACTTAGGTATTGAGTTGACAGGTCAATTGGAGTAGGTAGAGTAGGTAGTGTAGGTAGGGCAGGTAAGAACATCGAAATAAGGAAGAGTTAGTCCAGGCATTGGCAGAGTAAGAATTCGGCCTGCTGACTCGTCCAGCCCGTCCCAGCCTCAAATGTTACTGGTTGGATTTTTAAATTCACAAGCCTCAAAACTCAAATGATGTCAGCAGCCACGATTGGGAATCCCAGATCCATTTCTACGGATGAACCAAACAGCTAGAAGGTACCTACGCTTTTAGCAGGGCTAGCACTCAAGATTTCTATTCTTAGCCCCTTTCAAGCTTTACGATTACCGGCTGTTCAGCTCTTATGCAGGCTATGCAGCAGCATTGGACCAATCAATTGAGGCTAAGCATGCTGAAAATTAGGGACTTTACCAGGTACCTCGCAGTAAATCAAGGGTCCCAGCGGGACTTTCCTGGCTCAACCAGACACCGGATCATCATTTCCAAGGTTCTTTCGTATTTCTTATCGACGATAAACCCAACACCTTGAAAAAGAAACAACAAGTTGACCCCTTTTCGCGACAACATGGTCCTCTCCTAATCCTATAACATCAACCAATCCGACATTCCCATCAATCAATTGACCCAGGATTCAACTCTCAAAGTCCTTTCCTATCCTTGCGTTATATAGGCTATCTACCTGCCAGACTTACACACTTCATTAGAATTACATCCATTCGTTTCGGCTGACATCCGTCCGCTCATTTCTGTCTAACGCCAAACTACGCGTTCAATCCGTCTCACATCGTACAAATCACAATGGCAGAGCAAGGCCTCTTCTCGTCCGACCTCATCTCCCCCGCCGTCTCTGCGGCGCTCCCAGAAGGCTACGTCGCTCGCTCTTTACGGTTATCCGACTACGATGCTGGCTTCCTCGACTGTCTACGTGTATTGACAACGGTAGGCGAGATCAGCAAGGACCAATTCGCCGAGAGGTATCAATGGATGTCGTCGCAAGATACATACTACGTCCTCGTCATTGAGGACACCACAAAGGGGAAGATTGTAGGGACAGGAGCTCTACTCGTAGAGAGGAAATTGTAAGAGACTCCCTTACATAACCCCAATTGGATCATCTGCAACTCCGTGTTCAAGAAGCCTATGCAGGTAAGCTATAGGAACTGGGGGCATGACTGCTGACACGGGAATCCCCTTCAATAGTATCCACAGTCTCGGCCTAGTAGGCCACATCGAGGATATTGCGGTTGCGAAAGACCAACAAGGCAAGAAGCTTGGTCTTCGGGTGATCCAAGCGCTCGACTTCATCGCCGAGAAGGTTGGTTGCTACAAGACCATCCTCGACTGCAGTGAAGCGAACGAAGGCTTCTATGTGAAGTGTGGATTCCGAAGAGCTGGGCTAGAAATGGCCCATTACTATGATAGCGGTAAAAGTAAGGCCCAGTGAGAAAGGGATATATGATGATATCCATACATCCATCTAGAACTCTCGGTTGTGATACCTCGGCTGACACCGGGAAATTGGTAGAGCCGAAGATCTAGGTTAATGAGCTGATCTTGTTCGAGTGACAACGAATCGCGAAAGGGATGGGACATATATACAGACTACAGAGTTCAGGTACTGGTAGATGCAGTTTTGCCCCCGCGAGAGGACTGTTTTAAAGGATAGAGTATAGAGCCTAAATCCAGAAGACATGTGATAGAGAACATGTGAATTCCAACCAACAGCAAACTTCGATTCCGTCACTCCATTACGACGCTTAGTAGACCAATATCGACTAGACCACACCTGTACTAAGCTCCAATTATCGCCTTCTATTTCGAGTTGGTGGGTGGTCCGGTATGAGCTGGTTCGGACGTGATGGCAACCATTCAGCTTCAGAATTCCCGAGGCGGGAAATACTCCAAATACTCGTCGGCCAATCCGCACCCACCTTGGCATCTTACTGCGATGCGTTCACACGAGCAAACCAGGGCTTACTCAGATGTAACGGGTCGTAGGAACAGCCAGGAACGACTCCACGGGCATGGTCCTCCGCGGGGACATATGAGGATTCATATGTCATGCTTCGGTACTGCTCAGGTGGATGGCTATAAAGACTCATCCTTCACTCCCACTCCAAAATGTCAAAAAACAGAGACGCTGACGCTTCATATTACCAGTTATATCTCACTTGCATTATTACCCGTTAGCTTCATACATATAACAGTTATACCCCCTACATATGTATTAAACCTGTTCTCTTTGTCTATCATACGTCTAGCTAGATTACCCGATTCCGGACTCGCATACGGACATCCCCAACGATTTCAATTCCGAAGCGCCGCTCGTCTTTGTCCTCAACAGCTTATAAAAATGGCCCAGAAAAACAATGCGAGCTTGGCTGCTGACCAGGAGCTCCGCAGCGCCTTGATTCGAGCCAATCTAGCTTTGCTTCAAAGAGAGTATGTCTACAGTCTCACGAACTTTTCTCACGCGAGCGCCTCTCCCGTCTCAATTCTTGGTCGTGAAACAAGAATGGGGATGACTCTCCGTCAAGCGACGGGATCATGATAGTAGCAAGCTATAGCTCCCCGCAAATGTCAATCCTACCAATGTCTCAGCCATCTGATCCTTCAAGCCCCATCTGCCACGTTTCTGCAGTGAGACACTACAAGCGATACAGCCTCTCTGACAGGATTCATAGGATCCGCGAAAAGAAAGACTGGTATACCACGCGGCGCGTCGTGGTCCGTAAGCGCAACGGCCGCATCCACCTGTCTCGTCTCGGATCGCGGCAGCAGCAGGACCCGCACCCCGGGTACATCTCGGTAGACTTCGAAGAGGATTCGCAGAGCAACTTCACGCTGATCGACGAGCCGCTATCCGTGCGGTCGTCCAGCTTCGGCTCCTCCACCACCTCTACCTCTACCTTTTAACCGCCCTAACCCCGGCGTCATGGCGCCGGACGCCAGTAGGCCCGCGCCCAAGCAGTGGCTGATGGGCGCCGACGCCTTCGAGCAGTGCATGCCGCACCACGAGGGCGTGCGCGCGCTCTGGGAGACCAAGTGGCGCGAGCCGTGCCGTCGCGCCGTGTACCCGTTCCACGACGGCGCCTTCGAGGACTTCGAACCCGTGTTCCTGGACCTGATCGCGGGCGACATCAACGACGGGAACGCGCCGGCGTACACGCGCGCCTTCATCCCGCGGCCCAGCTTCTGGAGCGCGCCGGCGATAAGGCGGCCGCGCTAGGCGACGAAAAGGGGAGGAAGCAGGCTTCGGAGTTCTACCTGCGCGCTGCGTGTCTTTTGCGCATCGCTAGGTTCCCGTATCTCACGGGTTACCCGGACGTGAGTAATCCTGTGAAGTGGGAGGCCTGGAGCTGCAGAAGGCTATCTACGCCAAAGCTGGTTCCTTGTGGTCCCCGTCGCCTCTGTCCGAGGTCCTGATCCCGCATTCTGCCGCCAAGGGCCGGGACCGAGATACTATCCCGGCGTACGTGCGCGTGCCTCCTACTGCTGGGAATGAGAAGTGTCCTACGATTATCCTGTTAACAGGTCTTGATGGCTATCGTCCCGATAACACGCAGCGGTCCGAAGAGTTCTTATCGCGCGGTTGGGGCGTCGTCATCTTCGAGATCCCGGGGACGGCTGACTGTCCCGCCGATTCGGCTGATTCGTCGTCGCCTGATAGACTGCTAGATAGCGTGTTCGCGTGGATGGCAGCAGACGGGCGATTCAATATGTCACGGATCATGTGTTGGGGTCTTAGTAGTGGTGGATACTACGCGGTGCGAGCTGCGCACACGCATCGCGATAAGTTGGCTGGCGTCGTCGCGCACGGCGCCGGCACGCACCATTTCTTCGGGAAGGAGTGGCTTTCCCGCGCGGACGGGCACGAGTACCCGTTTAAACTAACGCCCGCGCTGGCCATGAAACATGGGTATGGGAATGATATTGAGGCGTACCTTGAGGGTGCGCAGAAAAGGTTCTCATTGCTGGAGACGGGAATCCTAGGGTTGCCTTGTACTAGGTTACTTCTCGTTAACGTAAGTCTCTCCTCCTCCTTACCTTTCATTAAGGTATGGCGAAACATGGGTAGCGGTGGATGCTAATACGATGACAGGGAATGCATGATGGGCTCATGCCGATCGAAGATTCGATCTTACTGTTTGAGTACGGCTCCCCCAAGGAGGCGCGCTTCTTCACAGGTGCGCTGCACATGGGATATCCCATGGCGAATTCGTCCGTGTATCCTTGGATGGAACAGGTGATGACATCTACGAAGTGACGATCTATTATATCTTAAAAAAAAGGGAAACGGTCGGCCGGCGTGACTTTCACTGTACTAATTACATCTGCAAGGATTGTAAAACGGAGTTTATGTTTACGTAGCTGATCGTAGGTTCTATAGCTCTAAATTGTAGCAGCCGAAATAATATAGTCTCCCCATCTCGATCTATTACAAATTTGCATGAATTTTTGTCCATCTTTACGTTTATCTACCTACCCATCCACCCACCATCAACAACCAGTGTATGTCCACTCACATATGCGCTCGCCTTACTCGCTAAAAAGACGGTGCTTCCCTTAAAATCATCCGGATCTCCCCACCGCCCAGCCGGTATCCGCTCGCTAATGCTCGCCGCCCTCTTCTCGTCATTGATTAATGCCTCATTCATATCCGTCGCGATATATCCAGGAGCAATAGCATTCACATTGACACCCTTCCCAGCCCACGAATTCGCAAAGCTCTTAGTCATCTGCATGACGGCGCCTTTGCTAGCCGCGTACGCCGGCACGTTGAGGCCTCCCTGGAACGACAGCAGACTCGCGTAGTTGATGATGCTACCACGACGGCCCGTCGTTTCTGAGGGCGGAAGGGAAAGCATGTGTGCGCCTGCATCCCGAGATAGCGAAAACACTGCATCTGCATTCACGCCCATCACCGCGCGGTAGTCGGCGTCGGGAAAGGCCTCGGGTGGGTGACGGATCTGGATTCCCGCGCAGTTCACCAGGATTCGTATCGTGTGTCCGTCTGCTAAGATCCGTGGAACTAAGCCCGCTACATCGTTCGTATTCGCGAGGTCTGCAGTGTAAATGTATGCTTTACGGCCTAATGCCTCGACCGCTTTCTTCGTCTCGGTTGACGTCGTGGAGCGCTGTGTAGGCGTTAGTTTTTTTCAAAGGCTTTTATTCACTCTCTCCCATTGTCGTAGTTACTACGTAGGTAGGTGAGTAACCCACCTGAACTAATATTATGTCAGCGCCCGCCTCAGCAAGTCCAATGGCCACGGATTGCCCGATGCCCCTTGTGCCCCCAGTTATGAGGGCAGTCTCGCCTTTGAGGGAGAATAATGCGTCCGTCATCCTGGCCAAATCTTGGATACTCTGTGTTTTCGGTGAAGTCAAGACGATGTGAAAATTATCATGTCTAATCCTTATGTTTCTAGCCCTCGAGCTCTGCTGTTAAGTTCAATGATGTGTTTCGAATCAATTACCCTATCCGATTAAGTAAGGATACTTATTTTCCGCGTTCGGAGCTCTTATGGGACCCTACAACCGGTACCTACTTTGTATTACCGTCTAAGCATCCTACGTCAGGGTGGCCCCTCGAATTTTCTCGCGTGCCTTAAGTACATCCCATGTATTCCTTATGTATCGTATACTATCCTATACAGTAGATTATTGCTAAGCGATCTATCTGGTTAAAATCGGCGTATTTGGGGGGGGGGGGGCAAAATAAACAATATGATAAGTTTCTAGAATGTATGTTTGAAAAATTATTCCTTAATCTCAGTCTCATGGTGCTGATCGGTGATAACTCGGTTCCCCTAAGAACCCCTCATCGCTACCTTTGGCGGGGTAGATGGAGATGGGAAGTTGGGGTAAAAAGAGACTTATCACGAGCTCCTTTTCGGCCATAAATGACAATTTTCCCCGAGTCCAGCATGTTTCGCCGGATTTGACGATACGAAAAGCAAAAGTCCCACTTATGCAAACCTCTCCCTCTCTCCACAGTGGATCAAATGGCGTGCAGCCGGTGCTGTAGTGCACACTAAATATGTACGTCTAGTAATGGAAGGGGAATCGGTTGGTGCCCGCAGTCTGGGTACAGGCTCAGTTGAAACCTGCTACAATTTCCCCACGATCATACCGAAGTTAGGCTTATTACTCAGTAGCTTTAGGTAGGCCAGGATAGGGCACCCGGGGGGTACGTATCTAGGTTCTAACCAAATTCAACTCCGTCGTCGGTTCACGATGTGAAAAGTAAACACATTATTTCTAGTTTCTGTTTTGTTTTGTATCTGTTGGTATAATTCCACTCAATTGAGCTATTCTCAATTACGACACTAAATTTGAGGCGGAACTGCATATGAAATCAAACATTAAGTCATCATTTAGAGCATAGAATTGAAATTGGCACTCGAAGCTGTCATGAGTGGCACCGAAGTCAAAGCGTCCATCCTACACGGCGCGAAAGACCTCCGAGTCGTAAGCTATTCCTCAAACCGAAAATTGGAATTTCATCCATTGAAATGGTAGCTGACAATGCCGGTGAGATAGGACACTCGGCGGTTACCCGATCCTAACGCAGATGAGGTCCAGGTAGCCGTACAGGCAACGGGCATCTGCGGCTCGGACCTACACTACTTCCGGCATTTCCGAAATGGACCGATTGAGGTACGGGAACCGTTAACACTAGGTCACGAATCGGCAGGTGTTGTTGTTGCTGTTCCGGCTTCCGGTTCACCACTAAAGGTCGGCGACCGAGTCGCTCTCGAAGTCGGCCTACCCTGCGAAAACTGCGAGCTGTGTCGCGAAGGTCGATACAACATCTGCCGTGGCATGAGCTTCCGTAGCTCTGCCAAGGCCTTCCCACACGCGCAAGGTACTCTTCAGGAGAAGATCAACCATCCTGCTAGATGGTGTCATAAGTATGTTGAGGTCCTCTAATGTCTCTTTATCATAGTACCTATATCTCTTAGTTTTGAGCCGTGACTCATCTAGAACCTAACACCCTACTCTTATAGGTTACCAGAAACGCTCTCCCTAGAGCATGGAGCACTAGTAGAGCCCTTATCAGTCGCTATGCATGCCCGAGATCGCGCATGTCTTAAATCGGGTTCCACAGTGCTGGTGCTGGGTGCCGGAGCCGTAGGACTACTCTGCGCAGCCGTTAGCAAAGTAGCAGGAGCCAAAACGGTGGTCATTGCGGATATTTTAGAAGATCGTGTCAAGTTTGCTATCGAGAATGGGTTCGCCGATGCCGGGCTCACCGTACCAATTGCGACTCCAAGGCCGGAAACAGTCGAGGATAAATTGGCCTACGCGCAAGACTTGGCTGAAAAGCTGAAGACACTGAGGGCGAAGGGTGGAGAAGAGGTTGTTGGCGAAGCCGCCGTGACATTCGAGTGTACTGGGGTTGAGTCATGCATGCAGACGGCTATATATGTAATAATTCCCCTTGCCCCTTTTTACCCCTTTTTAATCCGCCCCTTTCTCCACTTCCTTACGATCCTTCTAACACGACTAAAAGGCAACACAACCCGGCGGCAAGATTTTGATCATCGGTATGGGAACGCCGGTGCAGACACTGCCCGTTATGGCCGCATCTCTCAAGGAAGTCGACCTTGTCGGCGTTTTCCGTTACGCTAACACGTACCGTGAGGCTATCGACCTACTCGCGAGCGGGAATCCGTTACTCCCCGACGTTCATAAACTTGTTACCCACCGATTCAAAGGGTTGGAAAGTGTGCCTGCCGCATTCGACACGGCAGCTAAGGTAAAGGACGAGAAGGGTGATTTGGTCATCAAAGTTGTGGTAGATATGACGGATTAATAATCACTTGCTATGAAATAATGCCGATGCGACAGCAACCCCCTCAGTGCATGCCAATTTTTCCTGCGAAGAGATTTAGAATTGAAATGTGTACCTAGAGATCAACGCTACAGAATCTCCTCATATCTTCGGTTACTGAGATGGCATACCTGCCTAGGATTATTCGATCTCCTGTAAGGTACATAGGGTCTACCAACCCAAGAAGTAAAGAATATAATACGCAATTTTTCGTCATCTAGCAATCTATGAATCCCTCATCTCGCCCTTCCCCATGATATTTAAGTAGCGGAGTAGCTTCTTTAGCCAGGAGCCTCGGATCTTTATAGCCTTGAGCGGTGTCTTGGCGACCTGAGAGGTTGGAATTTTCTTAGGTTCCAATTTCTTATGAACACCTCCTCGCTCCTTTAATAACTCCATCACCTTTTCAACCTCGGAGACTAACTCGTCCAGACGTCGCCTTCGTAGTCCCTCATCGTACCCCAATATAATGTAATCCTCCTGGTCTGCAATGTAGTCGTCTAGCAAAAACTCGCGCAAGCGAGCCAACGCAACCAAGGGAGTACAATAGTACCACCGTTCTTTGAAATCTTGGCCAAGAAAAGATATCCAAGGAACAAGAATGTTCGGCTGTGCTCCAGCCGTAAGCATTAGTCTCATTACATGAAATATCTTAGTCCCTACGGCCTGTATTACCCATCTAGGGCAGCGACGGGTCAAATCCGTTTCGACACTGGATCGGTAAAACAGCATATGCCAAAACCAAGCCCAGACTGACATGCCTTCGAATGTTTGTTGTGGGTCGGAACCGTTGTCCAAGAGTACCTTTACTGTATTTATGCAAGTCTCGACTTTGACATTGCTAGGACAGAGTGCATGTCCTAGAAGTGGGACTCCCTGTTTCGCGAGAATACGAGGATGCAAACCACCTAAACATCCCCCTTATACATTAGATAACAGCTAAGCCTAATTAAGAAAAAGAAAACCCTAAAGCAAAAATCCATTATTTACCCGAACTTTTTGTTTAAAAATTCTCAAATCAAATAATAATAAAACTTTAAAACATAAACTTACAAATAAATTTATTTTATATATAATAATTAATCGTTAATTAAAAAATAATTAATTATTATATATATAATAAATTAAAATATAGTTTATTTATATTATTTTAATTTTAATTAATTACTTATTAATCATTAATTAATTAAAAATAAGCGAAAATTTTATTAAAGTTTAATTAATTATTTTATTAATTAATATATTATAAAACGACTTGTTTTAAATAACACTTTAAAATTAAATAATAATTAATAAAAAATTAACTAACGCTTTTAAAAAATTAAATTTAAAATATATTAATTTAATTAAAAAGGATTAAGTAAGCATTTATTTAAAAATTTTTAATAAGCCTTTAATAAGTTATTAATAAATAATTAATTATTAATTAATTATAACTTTAAGTTAAAATATAAAATTAAGTTTAAATTAATAATATTAATCGATTAACCCTTTTTTTATTAACTTATTTAAACGAAGTAAATTTAACAATTTAAATTAAAATAATTATTTAAATTATTAATTTTCTTAATTATTTAAATATAAATTTAAATAAAATATACTATGTTATTACTTAAAGCCTTAATCGATTTAAGTAAAATTTTAAGAAAATTATAAATTAAATAAGTTAATTAATAGTTTATTAATTATTAATTAATCATTTTTTAATTAATTATTAATAGTTTATTAATAAATTTAAATTTAATATTATTAATAATAAAATGAAAATTTTCGGTTAATTAAATATTTATATTTAAACGATACCTTTATTTATTACTATAAATATAAATATATAAGCGTTAAATATTACGAATATTTAAATTTAAATTTATTAACTTTAAAATATAAAAAAATTAATGAATAAGTATTCGAGGTTTATAAAAAAGCAAAGAAACGAACGAACTTTATAATTTAAAAACGGATAAATATTTAAGCGATAACGTAAGTATTAATTAATTAACGATTAATTAATTATTAATAACTTATTAATCGTTTATTAATCGTAAATAAATTTAAGCTTAAATGTATTTTTTTAAAAATAAAAAGCTTTACAAACCTTAATTAAATTTATACCATATAAAAATAATTAAAAAGTTATTTATAAGTATAATTACCTTATAATTACTTTAAAACTACTTTAAAGCTACTTTATAATTATTTTAAAGCTACTTTATAACTACTTTATAACTACTTTAAAACTATTTTAAAGTTATTTTAAAGTTATTTTATAATTGTTTTTTAATTATAATATAACTATTAATTTATTATAAAGTAATTAAAAGGTTATTAATAAGTAATTAATCGTTAATTAAATATAATTAATGGTTAAAACACTACGATTTTTTTTTAATATATAAATTACCATTTAAATAAAATAATTATAAATTTAATTAAATACGTTTATTATTATATTAAACATTAATATGTAATTTATATTTTATTAATACGTGAAATATTAAATAAAATTACTAATATTTTTTTAAGATTTATTATTATACTTAATAAAATTAAATTAAATATAAAAAATATAATAAGTAATAAATAATCATTAATTAAGTATTTATTAATCATTAATTAATTAATGTTTAATTAATAATTAATAACTTAAAATTATTTTTAAGGTAAAGGCTTAATTAAAATGTTTAATTATAATTGTAAATATAAAGTATTAATATTAAAAAATTTAAAAATAAATCTTTATATATTTGTTATTTATTTAAAACTATATAATTATCCTTTATTATTATTAAGTAAAATAATTAATTAATATTAAAAAAAGATTTAAAATATTATTCGTTAAATTAATAATTTAAAATTAAATATTAGTTAGTATTTAATATTTAATAAATATTTAATAACTTATTAATAATTAATTAATTATTTCTTATTTAAGCACATTTTTATAAAATCTTTTATTATAAAATTAAGTTAAATATAAAAGGTATATTACCTTTAAATTAATTCATTTATCATTTATTAATTAAAAAATATTTATATATTTAATTAAACAATATTAAATAATTCACTTCTCGTTAAAATTTAATATATTAGTTATATAATAACTTTATTATTAATAATAAAAAAGTAAACCTTAAATATGTTATTATATTTTATTAATAACTAATTAAATACTTATTAATTAATCATTAATTTAATATATTTAAAAACTTTATTAAAATACTTCGAACTTTATAATAATTTACTTTATAAAAAAATAGTTTAATTTATTTTAAAAGTTATAAGCCGTAATTATTAATATAAATTATAAGCACTTATTAAATAAAGATTATTAAAAAATTATTTAAGCTATTTATAATAAAAAATTTTAAAGAAATAAGTTTTTTAATTTTATTAATAAACTATTATTAACTTATTAATTAGTTATTAATAATTAATTAATTATTAACTTTCCTTTAAATATTATTATAATTTATATATTAATAAACTTTAAATTAATTAAAATGTATTAGTTTATATTTTAAGTAATATTTAAACTATTTAAAATTAAATTTTAATATAAAGTTTAATAAGCTTATATAAGCGATTTTTAAACCGGCTTTATTAACTTTATAATTAATATAAATTATAAGCTATTAATAAATAAATATCCTTTTATTAATTATTATATTATTATTTATTAATAACTTATTAATAATTTATTAATAGTTAATTTATTTAAATATTAGTTTATATCTTTTAAAAATTTTTAAAAACTTTAATTAACATTAACATATATAACATACTATTTACTTTTATAAAGTACATTTTCTAAAAGAAATTAAACAATAAATTAAGGTAAGTAATAATCTTTTATTAATTATAAATTAATGAATAACTAATTATTAATTAATTATTTATTAATTAAAAAAGCCTTAAACATACTAATAAATTTGTATTATTAATAATATTACCACGCTTAAATTTTAAAAAAAAATATTTTAAGTTTTACAAACGATTAAAAAGTAAGTTTAAGTTTTTTTTACTATTATTAATTAACCATTAATAATTTATTAAATATTTTTCTATCTTTTCCCTTTTTTATTTATCCTATAACTATTTTATAACTACCTTATAACTACTTTAAAACTATTTTAAAACTACTTTAAAACTACCTTAAAACTATTTTAAAATTATCTTAAAATTACCTTATAATTACCTTAAAGTTACCTTAAAATTACCTTATAACTACTTTATAACTATTTTAAAGTTAATTATAAGGCTATTTTTACTTAATTATTCATTAATTTATAATTAATTATTTTATATTTGCTAATATTTTTTAACTATTAATAATAACAAATATAAAAATTAGGTAATATATAAAACCATAATATTTATTCGATTAAATATTAATTAATATTATTTAAAAATAACTCCTTACTTTTAAAATTTATTACTAAATAATATAAATCTTATAAAAGTTTAATATTAACGTAGCTATAATTAAAGAAATTAATATTAATATTTAATTAAATATATTCGATTATAAGTTTAAAAAATATAATTATTAATTAGTGATTAATAATTAATTAATCTATTATTATTTAACAATTAAGTTTTAAATACGAGTGATTATATAATTGTTTAAATTTATAAGTAATATAACGTTTAATATAATTATCGCCTTAATTTCTTATTAAATCGATTTAATAATTAAACTTAAAAATAAAGTAAATATTTATCTTATTTTTTATTAATAAGCCTTTAATTATTTATTAATAATTATTTAATAAGTGATTAATTATTTAATTATATTATAATTAAAAAATAAACAAAGTATTAATAACTTAAAAATAACTTAGTAATTTTTAAAACTTAAGTACTTTTAAATATTCCTTTATTTATAATAAATATAAGTAAGGAATTATTTAAATTTTTATCGTTAAGTATAAAACGGTTTTTTTTATTAGCTCTTTTTAATAGTATATTTAATTATAATCGTCGGCAAATAAAATAAGTTAATTAATAACTTATTAATTACACATTAATAACTAATTAATCATTTAATAATAATTTACTACGCCGTTAAGCTTTACGCTTTTTATAAGCTTTATTATTTTAAGTTTTTTTAAATAATTTAACTATAATAAATAAAAAAAAGGCGATACAAATTTAACGAAAAAAGCTTAATTTTAAAAAAAAAGCTAAAAAAGTTAAAGCTATAAAATTACAAAATAATAAGCGTAAAGTAAAAATATAAAAAAGGAATTTAAAAATTACAAAAAGGAAAAGAAAATTAAATTTAAAATAAATTAATCGATAATTAATATATCTTTATTTATTCTTTAATAACTTATTAATAAGCCATTAATATTTCATTAATTTCTAAACTTAATTATTTTAATATTTTATTTATTTAATATTTAAAATTTATTTTATAAGCCTTTTTCATTTTTCATTTATAATTAATTTAATTTATAATTTAAATAATTATAAAAATTTATAAAAATAAATTTAAATTTAATAAATTATTAAAAATATATTAATAATTAATATTAAATTAATAAATTAAAAATATTTATTTTATTATTTAATATTTAAAAAGAAATTAAATTTAAATTAAAGAAAAATATTAAATAAATATATTATAAAAAATATTTATTTATTTTTTATATAAGCTTTAATATAAAAAATTAAATTTAAAATTTTTAATTTTAAATAATTTTTATTATTTATTATTTTATTTTTAAAATATATTATTTAAATTTAAATTAAAAAAATAAAATATAATTAATAAATTATATTAAATATATTTTATTTTTTAATTTTAATTTTTTTATATTTTTTTAAAAAATATTTATAATAAGTTTTAAATATTTTTAAAATAATTATAAAATAGCTTTAAATAACTTAAAAATAGCTCCTAAATAATTATAAGGTAGCTATAAAGTAGCTTTAAAGTAAGTTTAAAGTAGTAAAAGAAATGGTATAAATATTAAACTAAAGGTTATGTGAAATAAAAAAATTATTAATATACGATATTAATAAACCATTAATTAACCATTAATTAATTATTAAAGAAAGTTTAAGAAATAAAAATAATATATTTTATTTTTTTATCTTTATATACACTAAAGTTATATTTTAAATATAAAACCAATTATAAATTATTTATTAATATTAATATATAAATAATATTTTTTCTTTTATTTATTTATTTATTTATTTATTTATTTATTTATTTATTTATTTATTTATTTATTTATTTATTTA